>PVKZ01000771.1:377329-582136 GCA_004027375.1 Macroglossus sobrinus
TTTTTTTTTTTTTTTTTTTTTTTTTTCCTTTTTTTTTTTTTTTTTTTTTTTCTTTTTTTTTTTTTTTTTTTTTTTTTTTTTTTTTTTTTTTTTTTTTTTTTTTTTTTTTTTTGCATACTCGGCTCTATTTTCTTGTTATACACTCCTTAAATTCGGGGTACATTTTATAGGTTCAGCATCTTGCACAGTCCTTGGCCCACGGTGTCACCCTGTGCTTGTTTGCAGAATGAGCAAGTGACAGCGAACATTTCTCAGGTATGAGTGTAGAGAAACCCTGGTGCTCATTCTAACACTGGTTCCCACTGTCCTAGTGCCAGCTTGCTAAGAAACATATAAGGTGATGTTTTCTGTATGTAGTTAGTCATCTTATAGAAGATAGTATAGTTATCCTATCAAAATGAGAACACAGAATTGTACCAAATCCATGTAACAAGCCCATCAGTGCACCTAAAAAGCCAGACTGGAAACCGGGAACTACACTGCCCAAAGAGACCTCAGAAAATAGTTGTTTTTACAGATTTTAACAGTAATGGGCATGAGGCACGCCCAGGTGGAGCAAGGTCTGTCCTTGGTTTCAAGCTTCCTCTGACTTCCTTTTACTTCTACAATTTTTAGCTTTGGCTTTGGTAGATTTTAATGCAGACCAAGAGTGCTATTTTTATGCATGAAATCTTGTATTTATAGAACAAAAAGTACCTTTAAAAAAAAGAGGTATAATGAATCAGGTAGAAGAGCCAGGACTTTAAATAGTCATATACATATTTCTTTATAGGATTGAGGAAAAACTCAGGAAATAAATGCAATATTTAAAAAAAATAAGATTTGAAGATTAAAATGATAAATTCCTATATTTAGATTTTTACTCAGTCAATTAGTTCATATAATCTTTGTTCTTTTAAGCATTTGTTGCAGCAAACCTCCTTCAAACATCTTAAAATTTCTTGTCAAAATAGCTCTAGTTTCTAATGCTAACTTGAAAACTGTGAATTAAACTATCTGAAATAGAAGTTAGGGGGGGTAGCCTAGTAGAAACTAAGTTATAAATAAGAGTAAGCTCTAACTTAAGTTTTCAAAATACCAATTATGGGTATTCAAGTGCATTTACACAGGCTGGGTGTGTTATTTCTGGAGTTAATAAGCAATTTTGCAATGTTCTATATATCACTTTTTAAGACATGATAAATTGTCCCTAATGGCATTGTGTGTATAAACTAGAGCTGTTTCTGTCTTGTGTGTTAGTCCCAGGATTGGGTGGTACACCTGAAAAGGCTTGGATTTTAATGGGGCCTTTTTAGCACTTTTGCACCTCGTATGTTCAGGATTATGTTTGATTGATGACTTTAAACGTGCTGGCATGAGAGACATGTAGACCTTAATGCTCTTAAACCATTTGTTTTCCAGTCTCTGTAAAAGGCCTCTCTGTTTTGGGGTAACACTTTATCCTTCTTAAGTAAACAGAAATAGGTTTCTGGGATTTTGCTTTTTAGCATTGTAAATCCAGCAGGAAAGAGACAGGCTAGAAGCTTTTAAGAGGAGGCTAAATACACTGTGTTCCCATTTTATTAGAGTAGTCTGAAAAAATCAGAGAGAGAGTGTGTGTGTGTGTGGGTGTAGATGTATTTTTTTCTCCTAAATTGTATTCAAATAATTTTTTTTAAACCAGAACTCTGAATCTTTGTTTTTCTTTGGACTACTTGATGCTTCAGTCATTATCCTCAGCCTGCTGGCTGAGGGCTGTCTTTGGATTCTGTCATCTTAAACAGCTACAGGGGTGGCTACTGTGCGGCCAAGGGGAAGTTCTCCCCAGCAGGTCTAAGAACAAGAGTTTGGGGCTATAAAACGAATCTTGCTTCCCAAAAGGCACTGGGGTTCAGTTCCCCATGCCCGGTGGTGTTTTCTAATCCATTCCTGTAGGATTCCTCCAACTTGGACAAAATCTTCAGTGCTTCTGGAGAGGCTCAAAAAAACTAGCAGCGAGGGCTCCCAGTTTCTAATTAACAACCTAGGCACTGTTCAGGAAAAGCGGGGAGATTGCTTCTGCTGAAAGAACACAGTGTTTTAAGATTTTAAGAACTGATTATAAACAAGTTGCTCAGGGAGGAGAGACCTACAACAGCAGAAGCGTCTGCACTGGCCTTCAGCACCAGCTCCCAGTTGTCCATCATCTTTCGAGAGGAGAGACCAGCATGGTACTGACAAACACATTTTCACTTCCATCTAAGACATGAACTTAGGGGGCTCGAGAACTGAAAGACTAGTGCATTTGCCCGTATTTATAATACGTTGCTAATTAGCAGTCAGTGTCCTTGTGATCTTTTTCTTTGTCATCCTCTTGAGGCATCCCATGTCTTTCATTTCCTTCCTCTCCATCTTCAGAAACGCTAAATGGAATATGGATCATTCTGGCAGCAGGGCAGTTTGAGCCCCCTGATTAGTCTAGAATGAAATGTGAAGGGAAAAATAATGTATGAAATGAGCTGTTGTGTCTCTTGTTCTCAAGACGTTGTTTTGAAATCTTCGTGGGTGGTGATGTATTTGCCGGTGATTCGTTTCCCCTAGCGACCGCTAGGATTTCTGGGAAGGGTGTTCTTTTTAAAAATACTTTACCATTTTTATTTTATTTTTGATAAAACAGTTTGTTTTAGGATAAATCTTTATAAATGAAGTGTGAACATGATAGCAGAAAAGATAGAAGTCTCAGACACAATCTTAGGGCACTTAATATGACTCAGAGCCTCAGAGCCTTTAATCACCATTTTGCTGCTGCTGCTGCTGCTGCCGCCTTAAGTCTGAGTAAAAAGTTTCTGATACCTTTTTCACCAAGTCATCTTAAAATTAGTTTTCACTTACACTCTTGAAATTGTTTATCGTAATGGGTATTTTGTAATAAAATAGGGCTAAATACATATATCCGATTTGGGTCTATTAATAACTTTTGTGTATACACTATATCTAGTGAACATATTTGGTAAATATAATGAGTGTAAAAGACTCTTCAAAGTGCATCAGCAGCTGTTACACTGGAAGCACCGTGAACAGAAGTGTCGTGTATAACACAAGGGAAAAGCTTCTGTGTGTGTAGATAAATGGATTGATGGAGCCAGGAGAGATCTTATGGTCATCTGAGTCAACTCGAGCAGTTTATAAGTGAGAAAAATTAGTCCTCGTGAAAGGACATGTGTGATGGTCAGAAGGAGCTGGAACTGAGGTTCTTCTAGCTGGTGGTCCACTGCTCATAATGTGCGCCAGGGTGTACTCTGGCCTTTGCTTTTAGATTTCATGTATTTGCCATCCTCCACATAAACAGGTGAAGGTATATTGCAATAATTTTATCAAATGTAATTTTTATTTAAAAACGCACACAAATAGAACCACAAAATCGGCATCATAACTTTTTGCTTCCGAGGTATTTTGTTGTATTCATACTGTCACAGAGATGAACCACTATTTCAGCTAGTTGAAATAGTCATCCATAAATGACCAATTATTTAAATTTACCTAATGTCATTTAGATAATTTGCCTGGCACATAATTGATCCTCACTAAATGTATGTTGATTCAGTCTTCCCTTTCTCAGCTCCATCTCTTTCCAGTTTCTCAAATAGTGAGCTTTGTGTCAGTCACTTTGGGTGATATTTTTTAAAAATGCAAATTCTTGCTACCCGACCCCTGTTCCGAATCTATGGGCTAGGCCTTGAAATCCTATATTTTTAACAAACTGGGCAGGTGATTCAATGCACACTGAAGTTTGAGAACTACTACTGAAGTCAAAAGATTGAAATCATGATTGGTTAAATTATCTTAAGTTAATCAGTTCAATTGAGAAACTAGATACCTAAATGTAATTACCAGACATATTTTTCAAGCAATTTTGTAGATTCTATAACTCTAGTCAGTATATGACAATCGTTATCTGTATTTTTTACTTATAACATAATTCATCCTTATGGCAAATTATTTAAATAAGATAGAAGTATATAAAATAAAAAATAAAGGCTCCTTCCATGTCCCCTGCCCTTCCTTTCATCTCTCCTATTCTCACTCCTCAAGTATAACTGCTATTAACAGTTGGTGCATGCGGTTTGGAATTATTTTTTTATGTATTTATATGTTTTATCTATATGCGAGGATATATTGTGTAAATTGTGTGTGTGTGTACATATATATATATATATATATATGTATATATATATATATATATTCATTGATTTAACACATATTTGAGCATCTCCTGTACACCAGGAATGGGTACTGAGTAAACAACAGTGACTGACAAATGAGATCTCTGTTCTCATGGAACCTGCCCTGTAATAGGGAGACCGGCAGTCAATGAAAGTGCAATGTAAAGTGTGGTGGTGATGCATGCTCTAAAGAAAAATAAAATAGGATAAAGGGATAGAGAATTCCAGGGGCTTCTACCTTAAGTATAGTGGTCAAGCAGGCTTGACACGACCAGAGTAAGGAGAGAGAATGAGCCCTGTGCGTATCTTAGGGAAGAAAAGACCACGGCCCTCCTAGGTTATGTGTGGAAAAATCACACTTTTTTCTTTTAACACAAGCATATTATGCATACTGTCCTGTACCTTTCCTTTTTCATTTAACAGTGATTTGTAGACTTATTTCCAGTGTCTGCGTACATACACGTGAAATATTCTTTTTTAGTGACTGCTTAGTGTTCTATAATGTGTCTGCACCATACTTTAACCACTCATATATTGTTGGACTTTTTTTTCTTTACGTTTTACTTTTACAAGCAATACTGCATGAAAGTCCATGGGTTATAATTTTGATATTTAGTTATTATAGGATTAACATTATATATTCTATTGTAAAGTGAGATTATTTGAAGTATTTGGATCATATCAGTCAAGTACAACATTACTTACTGTTAAGAATAAAGGAACCAGACCCTGGGGTACAAAAGTATGTAATATTCATTTTACATGCAGAGGTAAGGGTCCCTTAATTACTTTTCATTTTAAATTAGGCCATCAGAGAATACTAAACTATGTTTTTATCATAAAAGATCATATTTTGATGGTGTTCCATCTTTTAAAAGTTATTCAACCAGCTGTGGAGGCGCTGGTTCTTATTCATAGGATTCGGATCCATGCGGGTTAGTTTGTTTTTATCAAGTCTGTTCTCTTAGTATTGGATCATCGTTTATTCTTCAGTACTGCTGCCTTTAAAATATTAAATTAGAACTATATTTGAATAATATAGAATTATTATAAAATTCTATAAAATTAGAACTATATTATCCCAAAATAATCATTGTTATAACATTTTGGTGTATATCCTTCCAGTTTCTTTTTTCTTCAATGCACTGATTTTTTTTTCAATCCCAGCTTTCATTGTAGGTTGCTTGGTTCCAACATCTTTCGCATAACCCGCGCTGAGAATAACCCACTGCCTCTCTCACATCGCCTTTCTGTTGCTAGTTACTCCACTGTGAGTAACGGACTGTCTCCTCATTGTCAATTGAATAGACATGTGCCTTACAGACTGCCAGGTGAATGGCTTCTGGGGTGGCAGGTGATGTCATCACAACGCCCTGAACCCCTGGATACTTGCCCAGTGGCTGTCATAATGGCTTCAGATCAGTCCTGCATGCAGGGAGCATTTGAACTCATGATTCACTTTCCTCCTCAGGCATTCGGCGAGGACCAGAAAGTTCTCTTATGCCCCTCCTTATTGCCAGGCCCTCCAGAAGCAAGCTGTAGATTTTCACAGTAAAAAAATTTTTGCTCCCACACTATTTCTTATACCCCCTTCATTCTTCTCACTCCCTATTTCACCACCACTAGGGTCATGGGAGTTGGCATTTAACCGAAGGCTTGTCTATGTTTTCCCCCACCTTGGAATTAAGAAGCAGCAGAATCTTTGAAAAGTAAGAGCTAACTCATCTCTCCAGTTAAGCTTCTCTTAGGAAAGGGCTTTTAGTCTTTGGGTTTCTGCAAAGACCACAGCGGACCAGTGTAAAACACTCTGTTGTGATTTGGGAATGAATGTTTATTTAATGCAGGAATTATTTTAAAATAAGACTTTAAAGCAGTCATTTAGTAATTAAAATGTTTTAATTGGCACCCCAGTTTTCAAGAATGGCTTAAGCAACACTGAATTAAGTTTGCTGTGTTCTGAGTTACCAGCATTAGTAACTTAGCTTATTTTCTTTAAAACCTAGATAATTTTCCAAGCAATTTGTTTTAGATGCAGATAAATCTGTTGGCCCTCAGTGTGCTCCTTCATCGTGTGACCCAAACCTCCCAAACTTGCCTTCTGCAATTCATCAATCCTTCTGTGGAGTGTAGCATGCAGTGTATAACTACTGGATTGTTTTTAAGTGAAGGTGATTTTTAATATTTTTTTCTAAAAGACCATTTTATAGTATTAAAACTGAGAGTAGAGGTGAGAAGGACCATGGTGTATTAGAGAAACACATTAATTGTGCCTAAAGGTGTTTGTTTTTTCCTGAAATGCCCACTCAGTTCCCAGCTGATCAAAAGATGAAGGTTCCAGAGAGTCTTTCTTCTGACAGATGTGATTATGTAAGGGGTTCCCTTCTAGAGAGACTTGTTATTTTATAAACACATGCATATGCATAAGAGATTCTGCCCAATACTCCCACTTTCTGATCTGCACAGCATAGCAGAGCACCCCATGGAGTCAGAGAACAAAGAAAATCTTTACTCTGAAATTCTTTCCTGGAGCTGAATATGTCCTCAGCTTCAGAAAGGAAATCCCTGGCATGGATCAGGTCACCCCTCTGGCCTTCCGAAGGCAATTTGAGGCACCACTGGTGTGCGCCCCAGGAAAACAGTACCCTTGGAGGCACTGGAACTTGGGTTAATTTCCTATTAGGGAATCAGGTTTTATTACATTTTATCTACATCATTGCAATTAATGCCTCCAAAGACCCTGTGTGGTAGGTATTACTGCTCCCTATTTCACATGAGGAAACTGAAGCTCTGAGAATTTGAATAACTTGCTATAATTATATAGCTATTAAGTGAGGGAGGCAGGATTTGAACTTCTGTTCATCTGACTCCAATGCCCTGATATTTCTCTTTGGCAAAACACAGACTCTAACCGTAGTAGCTAATAGACAGAAAACCACTCTACCCCATTCAAGGTGGCTGGATTATCTTTTTCAGCCTATAATCAATCTCCGAAAAATTTTGTTTATTATGTTTATGGTGTCCACTTCCTTACACAATAACCAGAAAATGAAAGGGAAGAAAATAATATTTGTAACA
The DNA here is from genome assembly GCA_004027375.1 of Macroglossus sobrinus. NCBI lineage: Eukaryota > Metazoa > Chordata > Mammalia > Chiroptera > Pteropodidae > Macroglossus > Macroglossus sobrinus. Next base: position 384,586 of record PVKZ01000771.1, read on the forward strand.
ATAATATGAGAAGGCATATAGAAAGGGTCATACTGCTATACTACCCTTTAGTATTGGAGAACTCAAATTGATAAGAACATAGTATAGAGAAAAGAATACTAATTTTTAACCTAGTTTATTTCTTCATTTTAATGAGATACAATTCACATAACATAAAATTAACCATGTAAAAATGTATAGATCATTAACATTTACAATTTACAATTTTCATTCACAACATTGGCTAACCACCACTTCTGTCTGGTTCCAAACATTTTCATCACCCCAAGAGGAAACCCCATATTCACCAAGCAGTTGTTCCCACGTAGTCCCCAGGCATCAACAAGTCTTCTGTCTACCCCTATGGCTCCATTATTTATTCTGAATATTCTGTATAAATGGAATCATATAATATGTGGCTTCTTGTGCTAGTTTATTTAACTTTGTATACTATTTTTGAGGTTCATTCACATTGGAGCATATATCTTATTTAATTCCTTTTTATTGCTGGAAATATTGATTAAGTGAGGGTTCTAGGTCTAGATCTGCTACTAAATCAACGAAAACTTTGTATGAGCCTCTTACTTTCTCCGAGCTTTGGTGTGCTCATCTGTAAATGTGGAATGTGCTGCAGAAAGCTCTGGAACAAAGGCCTTTCTGCTCCACTTACTGGGGAAGGGTACATGCTGCAACTCCTTTGTGGAGCTTCACAATGCTCCAGGTGCTAAAGGTTCTGAAACCTGCTTCACACTGTTTAGCCCAGCATTTCCCAGCTGCAACCAGAGAACCCTTTTAATTCACCTACTTTTTTTTACATTTTGTGAGATGTAGTCCAATAGTCTAAGATACTGTAATCTATAATCTACTCATTAATGAAACCCCACTGTATATCGATTGGCCAGTCAAGTTCATGTTGACCTGGTAGAGACAAGGTTACTGGCCTAGAGGTATTCTTTGCCTAAGGGAAGTTCCAAACCTTTGTTGGAGGCATTTGATTGTCCCAATGTTAAAGGTCAATAATAAACATTCTGAATACGTTGGACTTTCTTTTACAACACAGTCCCTGGTCTCCATAGATTCTCAAATGTCATACTGGTCATTTATGTCGGTGAAAACACTATTTAGAATTTTCTGAACCCAGTTTTCCATATAAACACTAAGTACTTTTTGCTTGGTTTAGTAGCCACTAATTTAAAGGAGCTGTTGACCATTGAAGGGTAGGCAGAGCTATGCTGCAGAAACAAATTAACATAGATATCTGGTGGCTTAATACAACAAAGGTTTATTTTTTGTTTATGCCAAAAGTTTATTGAGCATTGGCAGGCACCTCTGATCACAGTCAGTCAGGGTGTAGACTCATGGAGGCTCCACCGTGGGGCTTGTCACCAGGCACCTCGGGCAGGGGTAGATGGGCTTTGCACACAAGCTCTTCAGCACTTTGTCACAAAAGTGAGACACATTATTTCTGGCTATGTAGCCCAGTGGTCTGAGTGAGTACATAGCATAGTCTCTCCTAACCATAAGAGAGGTAGCGAACAGGGAGCAGATGCAAAGTTTGGTGAGTACAGTGTTCACGGTAATGCCACTTGTACTATTGGAGTCATTATTAGAGTGCATATGCACTCATTTGCATATGTAGCTGTCACATTTCTATTAATTTTACATATAGGTCCAAGTACATGCCTACTTAGTTATGTCTGCTAGTATACAGTGCCTGTATACTTACATATAGAAACACATCTTGTTATAAATTACTTTCCTATATATTGTCTTTATATTATAGGTAGAATATTAGATTGATTTTCTAAAGTTATTTGTGTCCAAAGAATATATTAACTCTGAAGTTCATATCAAGATGGGAAATTGAAAAACTATTTGTTTTGAAAAGGAGGTTGAATGGGGAGGAAAGCTGCTTTTCTAGGTCTTTGGCTTTATCCAAAGCATGTATAGGTTGTGCAGAATTATAGGGACTTACATAATAGTAGTAAGAAGAACATTAGCTAACATTTATTGAGTACTTCCTATGTGCCAGGCATGACACCAGCCCTGTAAGTAAATTCTCTGCTTAAAGCCTCGCCAGACTTGTATGAGAAAACCTCCGAATTCTCCGTTTTACAGGTAGAGCTGCTTTCCTCATCCAGGCATATTGGGAAAGTCTATGTTCCCATCATTTTCGTTCACCCCATGGCAGCATGTGCCTATGAAGTAGGACCACACACCGCCTGCTAAGAGAGGATAATTGATCTTCAGACACTGTAAAGAGACAGCGAGCAAAGACCATGGTTGTGACAACACAATAAGGGCATCTGAGCAGCCCAAAGGAAGTCAGGGAAGAGATTGGAGGAAAACAGTGGTGAGGAAAAGGACATTACTCCAGAACGCAGTATCTCCCCACCCTTGTGTAACCGCGTCACTCTGAGAGTCGCCCTAACTCTTTAGCCAGACTTCAGTAAATGCCTCTCCCATTTTTATTCCTGTCCCGGGCCTCCCAATTTCTCTCTGATTTCATGAGTATAAGAGCTTGCATTAGCATTTTGATCAGTTAATGTGTTTGAATAACATTTTCCAGATGGTTCTAGGCCAAAATAAGACCCAAAATGTCAGGACTCACTCTGAAGTATACCATTGGTTAACAAAAGAAACACACACACACACACACACACACACACACACACACACACACACACACATACACAGTTAACTCAAATTAGAAAATAAAGGCTCTTTCAGGGTTTCTTTGTTCGTGGTTTATCCAAGACACCTTTTTTTTTTCCAGAGTGATACTTCCAATTTTTGTTGTGTCCTTGCTTTCATTACTCAGTCTTTGTTTTCTTTTTTAGTCTTTATTGTGTAAGAAATATGCTCCAGTGGCTTATGCATTTGGAATTGACTTTGTGGAGTAGTGCGGCCTTTTTCTTGCCCGTGGCAAGACCACATTGGTTCAAGGCTAAGCAACCAGGCTGGTCGTACAGAGACCCTCTGGGTGACTCGTGTCTTTAGAGATCCTGATTGTCCATTTTTTGGTTGGTGTTTCCAGCAGCAGTGTGTGTTGCCCTGAAGGCAGCCTCTCCTGTGGTGCTGGCTGCACTACGCTGTGCTGTTAAATCTTGCTTTGGTTTGTGCCTCCAGTTTTAAGTCTCTTGACGGTGCAGATGGTTTCTTTCTCCAGTTTATCAATAGCATTCCGTTTCTTCCCAATAACTCCCCGCATACATATAACACACACAAACACACACATGCAACTAAGCACAAATTTCGTGTTTTCTCCCTTTTAAAAACTAAATATAATCTGTCTGACCTATCTGGAGAATCTGCTGCTTTCTAAGATTTATGTCCCAGTAACCAGGTAGCGTGTCACGCTATTGGTCGGAATCACTCAACTTCTTCATTAGACAGGCTGTTTAAAAACCTTCTATGTAATTATCTTTTTTGACTCTCAGTCTTCCACATTCTTATCTTTATTGTAAACTTTCTTATGGCCTTTGTATATACCTGTCATATATACCTATTCCAAAAGGCATTTAAGCCTCCTTACATAGTCGTGTCTGCTTTTCATTAAGTTTGCCACCAATTTGTAACCTATGTCCATTCCCTAATCCACAATCTGACTGTTTGTCCCTCTGGGAGATGAGCCCTAGATAGAGTGGTCAGGACTTGCTCTGTATCTTCCTTGCCCTTTGCAATGGGCAAGCAGAGAAGCTAGTTCTTTGGCTCTTTTAAGGACACTTGCCAGAGTGTTTACTGCCTTGCCATTATCTTACAACTGCAAGGTGTGGAAAGGTGGGGATAGAGGTGCCTTCACAGTGTGAGTCAGATGCTGTGCTCATCACTTCGAGGGAATAAAAGATGACATGTTCTGCTTTCAAGCTTCACTCTGATAGAATAATGTAGGCACATGAATGCTGTTGAGGCAAGACAGGGTGCTTTGGGGTTTGTAGAGAAAGAGATCTCTTTTGGGGCAAATATAGAAGAATTCATGACAGATACAGCATTTTCACTGCACTGTGATCAGTGAGTGAGATTGTAAAGAGTAGAGGTTGTCAGAGGCATTCCAGAGAGGGAACTACGTGGGTTAAGGCTCAGAAGTGCCAGTCCAATCCAACTAGAACAGCGGTTTTCAACCAGGGCTGGTTTTGACCTCCAGGGGCCATTTGACAGTCTCTGCAAAATATCTTACGATGCTCAAGGCAGACCCTCCCATCCAAGAAAGAGTTATCCAGCCCTAAATGTCAATAGGTACCAAGGTTGAGAAACCCTGTTGTAGAGCCTAGACTATATGCCAGAGAGAATTAGGAGAAAATTTAAGCCTAAATTCTGAAAGGTTCTGAATGCTAGTTTAGGGCTTGGGTTTTACTTGGTGAGCAATTATAGGGTTCTGAGCATGATCAGACTGATGGTTTAGGAAGATTAAGCGATCAAGATGTATTGATAACAGGAGACAATGAAGACAGGGAGACCAATTAGGAGGAAGCACTAGTCTGTTTGAGAGTTTACAAGCAACAATGGAAAAGAAGAAACTAATATAAAAGAGATTTCATAGGAAGATCTGAGAAGAACTGGTGACTAGTTCAAAATGGGAAGCAAAATTTAAAAAGATGCCAGGTGAATGGATGGTATGTCAGCCCTGGGAGACCCCTTTGACTTGCCTATCCTTAGCTGATGAGAAGAGGTACACAGTGAGAAGACACGATTTTTATTTCATACCTGTTGAATTTTAGGAACTGGTGAGACATCCAGGATGAAATATCCAACATGTAATAGAAAACATGGAGTATAACTTGGAGTAGACTAAGACAGATTAGGCTTAGAAACCGGGATGATATTTAAAAACCATGGAAGTGAATGAGGATCTCGAATAAGATTATTTGGAGAGTGTAGGGAAGAAATATGAGATCAGAACTTGAACTGCCAGTGCTTATGGGTTGAGATGAGGAAGTGGCACCTGCAAGGGACGGAGGTTGAGGGGTGGGAGAAGTGCTTTGCTCACAGTAGGCAGGCTGAACAGCTTCACATATGGATGAATAGCATCAATGTCAAGGACAAGCCTTTCATTCCCTACTTCTCCTAAATATGATAAAGCTTTTCATGTTGACATTTTGTAGACCAAGAATCTGGAATTAACCAACGCATGTAATCGATTTTATTTTTTAATATCAGGACTACGTAGAGGGGTACACAGTTGCAATTAATATTACTTAGTACTGTTATTTGTACCTACTATCATTGCTTGTTATTTTCTTCTGCCATTGGACAGTGTGTCGGAGTGGGAGCCCAGTCCAGTATTTTCAGATAAATTATAAAACTCCATCAAGAGCTTAAATTGTGTCTTTTGTTCTTTGACATATTACTGCCAGGCACAGTAGGTATAAATTAAATGCTAGGGACCAATTCTTTCCCAAAATAAAGAGAAAACAAACAACCATAACAAAACAAACAAATGAATAACAACAAAAAAAACACAGTCACTCTGATTTACTGTCATGGATATGGTATTTGGGGTGGGTTGTAAACCAGAGGAGATATTTCAGATTTTTTATTTATCAGAAGACTAGTGTATTATTCCAGAACCTAGAGGCCTCTGTGTACTTATTACAACTCAAATAGCCTTAACCAGACAAATATGTTTAATTTAACTTAAATAATACCCGAAAGAAAGCTTTTGAACTGTTCCAATAGAAACATTAGGAATTGTTTATAGCTAACTTTCATTTTTTTTTTCTAAAAGCAAAACAATTTGGGCACTCACAAGATTTTATAGGTGCCATCTATTTTGGAATGCTATTTACTTTTATGATGTTTATTCTTCACCCACTGAAGGGTGTGAACATTATGGGTTTTGCTGCATGGCTACCTAACGCTATTTTTACATTATACTTTATATATAGTGTCCATTTTTCGGTGCTTCTTTTACAGTTCCCTTGTTGCATGTCAGCAGGAAATCACAATTAAGAGTGCTATGTAAAAGTCCTGTATTTTTTTTAGCATTGAACTTTTAAGGAAAGAAGAAATTTTAAAGTATTGTGAAATTATAAATAAGTAATTACACCTTTATTTCTTTGCTGTGCGTTACATAAAGACAGATAATATAATTGCCCTAAGAGATCAAAGCGAATAAACTGAAATCTGAATGTGAGGATTATGGAGTGAAATGGTTAATACTAAAAAACTGCCTTGCATACACAAGCACATGAACGGGAAGGGCCCCGTCTAGTTTCTACATATGTGAATCAAAGATGAGATTTGTTTGAATTACCCTTTAGCCTCCATTGTTAAAATCAGAATTAAGTTCTTTGTTTAGTGAAGCATTAATAGCAATCTTGAGATTGCTGAGAAGGGCTGGTTGCTGGCAGAGAGTTCTCAGTGTATTATGCTGTTTACCTAAGGGTTATATTCAAGAAGCGCTCTGAACAGCTGGGCTGATTATTGAAAATGCCTCATAGTAACTTCCAGCCTTGGCTGATCGATATGGGTGCAAAGCTTTACATGGGAGGGAGCTATTTAAACATTGAGAGCCCCGGGGATAAAAGAGAATGAAAAAATAATGCTGGACAAATATGCTGAAATGTTCAAAGGACAAGAGAAGTATCTTGTCTTGCTATAGGGGGAAAATTCCTAAACAAACAAACTAGAAAATTTTAGTTATTTTACCTTATAGCAATGCCTTAAGTATTTAGTTATTTTATAACAGCCTCTTAAACATTTAGTGGGAGGAGGAAAGACTAAATCAAGAATACTGAAAAACAATTTTATTTTTATTATTTTGAAATATAACCTGTTACATAAAATTACATAAAATTCTTTTCAGTGATACTATAAGGAAATATTTAATTTTATTGTTAAGTAGATTGAGCTCCCCATATTTTAAACCTCTCAGAATCATTGAAAAATCATAGCATGATTGATATACTTAAGCACCTAAACATAGGCAGAAAATTTTTATTTCTTATATATTTTCTGCTATAGAGTTTTAGAATAGAGATATTAATATTTCCTTTTGTCTTAGTCCTAGCAAAACAAGTTTGTTTGTTTTTTAGTTCTTTTTTTAAATGATTTTATATAATAAATAAAACTACACTAGTTATAAGAGATCTTATCTCCTAAAAACATTTGGTGAAATTATGACATTGAGGCAAAAATATCAGCATTTGAAAGCCTGCTTCTTTCTAAAAAAGGGTAACAGAGAAATGCTCCCAAAAAAGAGTAGGGAGAAACAACTCAATTTTTCAAAGCAGAAACCTTTGTCGAGAAATTCTACATCTTGTTACGTTCAGGATTTCTTACTTTTACTCTGCACATGAACAACAGACAGGAAGTTCAGAAACACAAAGGCAATCGATATGAAAACTGTGAAAGTCTCCTAATTAATCAACTCACACAAACTCTCCAAGTAAGAGGATTTTACAAGCATTTCAATTAAGGCTTTCTCTTTTTATTACCAAATTTCATTGACAATTAAAAATGAGTAATCAGAGTTGACATGGTTGTAAAAAGCAAAATATTATTTAAGCACTGAGCTTTTGGACTTATAGGAGACTTTGATTTTCTGATGTTTATTCTTTTGATGAATCGCATAGACGATTGTTAATTGGATAGTTATTCTATAACATTGATGTTTTAAAATTTAAAATGGGTTAGTCTTTGAACATGTTTCTATCTCTCTCCTCATGTGAACATCATCATTTTGGCATATTCATACCTGGAAGCTACATGACTAACGTTATTAAAATTTAACAATAATATATATGCAAGAACTACCTTACTCAGTGAAATGTTTAAGAACTGATGTTCTGTGACTTTTGTCTTTTTTTTTTTACTTAATGCCTTAGAACAGCCTGAAAACATTCAGAAGGCCTGGCAGCAATTCTGTTTACCTCTGAATTGATATTGAAATATAAGAAACTTACTGACATTGAAAAAAAATATACAGAATATAGAAATTTTTGTAAAAAACAAATGTCAGCTTAGTTTAATACTTCGTTACTGCTGTTAAAAGAGAGGTATGTTTGAAATCATCAGTGATTATCAGCTCGTAGGCTAACACCTAAGAAATTTCCAGAAATTCACTCATTGCCAATATAGTTTACATTGGCTTTCTGCTCTGAAGACTAAAACATAGATCATGAGACAACATAGCATTTCATGATTCTATTCCTCCCTTGGGACAGTGGGAAAGTTATTTAACTCTTTTGCGTAACATTTCTTCACCGGGAAATCAGAATTAACCATTTCCATCTACCATCTGCAGGGGACTTTGAAGAGTAGTGAGCCAATGTCCATTTGGAGTTAAAGAGATGCAATTATGTCTCTTTAACCAAGAATTAAGTTCATAGAATATAAGAATATATCTTGATTTGTTTTCATTTTCAAATGCTTATTTAAAATGTCATCATATTCAATCTATTTTATATTTCTCTTGCAAAAATACTAAAGAGATGTTAAAGATGTCATATTAGGATGTCTTTAAATAGCAAGACCAACCAATATCATTAAAATATCATCTACCTATGAGGCATAAAATTCTGTCTTAGGAATGAAACATGGGAGTTTTTTTTTTTTTTTAATAAGCAGAAACGGCCCCATTTATCAGGAATCATAGCAGTCAGTCTTTGAATCTGACTAAAACCTCATTTTGCCCAAAGCTTGCCTTCCCCATGCCCCACCACCACAGCCTGTAATGGAGAACCAGTTCCTTTGGGTATCAGGCCTCGCAAAGCCTGGAGGTGGGTACAGAAGATCTCAGCACTTCAAGAAAACATACACACACTAGCTTCTATAGATTAATATTTAACTGGATCAGGTTTTCCACTTTGTAAGTTATTTGTTCACCTTTATTAGTGTACTGTTTTAAGGGCTCCGGTGTGGAATCCCAGTAGAAAAACATATGTAAAGCATTTTAATATCAGCCCATCATTTGGCAACTATCGAATGAGACAAGTCGTTTTATGTAAAGAGAATCAGTATTCTTTTGCGTATGAGAGTAGTAGCCCTGAGGGTAGTCTAAATGCAAAATACAGGGCTCAGTCTAGAAACAGATCTTAGTGTCATTCATTGTCTGGGCTCTAGAAGGATGGTGATGAATGCTGTGGTGTAGCATCCATATGACTCAGTAGGAAGGCACAGGTCTCGGTTTCTAGCCGACAGTAGGCAATCAGGCACATCCTCATTGGCTGTTTTGTATAGCTTCAAAAGAATAGTAAATATTGCTTTGTTGTCTTGTGACTATTACAGAAAAAGGAATCACTTTTTTTCAAGGTAAACATTCTAAAAGGAGGCGGGGGGCGGGAAACAGCAAAAGTCACGGATTTTCTCCTGTTGGAAAAAGCAATATCTGAGCAGGCTTGTAGAGCTGTCAGTCGGGCACTTCAGGCTCTCTCTCTGATCATGCTGTTCGAAAGGCTTTGCAACTCTCCTTCCAGTCCTCCTGCAGGCTCCCATGATCCCATACGTCCCATATTACCTCCCCACATCCCCACCCCTCACATACCAAACTTTCTGTTGATAAGAGAAAAACCACAATAGCCGCTTTCCTTATTTTTGCCCAATTCAGAGACATTGAGAACTCCCACCAGGGCTCACGTGACCAAAAACTGGGGGGGTTTAGAGGAACTCCCAGAGGCTATTGGAAGTGACCAGGTAGGTGATGATGTGCATGGCAGTGTGGGTTCAAGAGTGACCATAACCTTAGCAAGTAGTAGCGGTAGCGGTCCTGATCGTGTGGATGTGGTCTCGGGCAGAAATTCCAGAGAGAGTCGACCAGCCTCAGCACTGAAGCCCCACTTGCAGAAGGTCTCCCTTAAGGGACCTTCTCTACTCATTACCTTTAGCATCCTTGTCCTCTCTCGATGGCCCCTTCCCTTTTCCCTAATCATCTCTTTTCAGGGGATCTCTAGATTATCCAAACTTCCGGTTGTATTTTATGTGCTGCCCAAAGTGCTTCCTTTTGTATACCACATTTGACACATTCCTGTGTCAATCCATTGTCTAAACCACGTGGGGTTTTCAGCTGACAGGCTAACTCCTGCCCTTGCACCCTTTGTACACAAATGGACGAGAAAAAGACAGGAACCATGTTAGCCTTCATGAATGACCAGTCAGAGTGTCACTGAGCCCAACTTGATAGCACAGTATTAAGACAGAAAGAGCCTCAGATAACCAAAATCACTCTCTGAGCACCAAGTTAACAGGTTTTGCATTTAAAATGTAATAAATGCAGTATTAATAAACTTATATATGGCTTGCGACTTTTGTGTCAGCAGGGTTTCTGTAGGCCTCTATTTATATCAAATAAACTTCAAATATTCCAAAACGTAGGCTACATCTGGCCTCATTTTTGAACTGTCTCTCTAGGAACATTTCTAAAATAGTAGATTGTTCCAGTTTTTTTTTCCTAATGAGAAAAATCCGTGTGCTCTGTGATTATTAATAATAATGGCTTCAAATAAATTATTAACTGGTTGCATGGGAATGTACTTTCTAGCAGCTGAGGAGCACTTTGGAAAAGAATTCTGATTCCCACTGCAAAATGTCTAAGTTGTGTTCCTCTGACCTCTCTCCTTCATCTGTTCCCTCAGTTATCAGCCATCCCAAGCAGAGTTGCCAGAGGGTCAGCGAGGGGAAGGTGGGACAAATGTGAAGGAGTCATGGTTCAAGATAATAGTGACATTTAATAAAAATTTAAAAGGAGTTAATGATTCTTATATTTTTGACACGAATGTTGGAGCTTTCCTATACATTTCGTATTCAGAAGAATTCCAAATACTGGCTCATATACACACACTCATAAACATACTAAACTGTATCTGTAGATCCATCTCTCTGTCTCTGTGTACCTACATATCGCTATGCATAGATATGTGAAGATAGAGGTCGGTATGCCAAATGACCACCATTTATGAGGCATTATGTGGTCGGGGCGGGTGAATAATGTTTAGATTAATTAATGTTAAGATTTATTCCCTGCCCTGAGAGTTACTTGCAGTCTGGTTGGGACACAGGCATGAGCACGGCCAGTCATTCTTCAGTAGACATACTTTGTTTGCACAGTATCAGGCAGTCTACTAGACTCTGGACACAGAAGAACAATACGCCAAGCCATGGGGTACGTGTCATCATTGTGGTACAGGTAATGAATTGATCCGAGTTCAGAGGAGGAGGAAACATTGCCAGCAAAGTTGATCATGAAAAGCTGCTAGGCAACATTTCCCTTATGCATAATACTCTGTTTTCTATTTTGATTATATTACATTTTGAGACATGTAAGTCAATGACCATTTATAATTTTTAAATGTCTTATGATTTTGTAAGTAAATGTTTAAGGCCCCAGTTTTACTCAAAATAATCCAAAGCCATTTCCTATGATTTAAAATATTCATAAAGCAAGGTGATGATTACTCTCGAGACCACTGGACAAAGCCCCGAAGTGTGTTAGGTATAGGCCAGAAGCCTCTGTCCTTTGTTATAGCTTATGAGTCTGTTAGGTTTAAAAAAAAGAAAAGAAAAGAAAAGAAGTCTATCCATTTTTGTTATTCCTGATCTATCTTCGACACTTGAAAAATAGAATTTTAGTGCAGCAGTCCAAGGGGATGATCCTTGAGAAATTCTCTTTCTGTATTGCATATACTACCAATGACTTAAGAGAAAAACAAACAAATATGCTTTGCTTATTAGTATAGCACAAGTCCATTTTCCTAAAGTTGCATAACTTACTGAATTAGGCAAGTGCTATAAACATTGCATTGCTGTTGACATTGAACATTGCATCGCTGAAAAGAAAGGGATGTATGTGTTTTTTCCATTTGCTATTTCAATAGTCTAAATTGCAGTGGCAAATGAAAATACAATTGAATCTCAAGTGAATGGCCAGGAACACCGTATATTTTATGAAATATGGCAGCATAATGAATAGGAAGTAAAAAAAAAAAATGTCCTGGCTTTCAAGTCCTGATGGTTGTGATGTGATTGAATCATAGTGCATTCTGTTTGATGTCTGGGCTTTGCTATTCAGATACACTGCAAAGTGTGTGCATCGCCATCTGAAGGTGCACCTGGCAAACCCGCACGGATGTAGTTTGTTTTTCCTGCACCTACAAGAAACATATATATTTAGAGTCGAATTTAAGTAGGAGTATTTAAATCCTCCTAATTGTGATAGATTCCCCACACAGAGAAAACTACCAGGTGTAAAAGAAACTGCTTAGGATTTGAAGGAATTTGACAATTTTGTTGTAGTTTCTAGCCTGGCAGGTGGTAATAATGCCTATGCTAGCACTGTCAAAATATGAAAATTAAAGTGACGATGGGTTTTAATGAAATCCATTTGACAAATATAATTAAGGTGTTTTAATATGAAGTCCTGTAATAAAGACTACCGGTGGACTCCCTGAGGTCCTGACTAATTGTGTAGATTGCTTTTAAGCTTTGAATAGTTTTATTGGATAATGAACTGTTAAGAAGTGTTAGATCTTTCTTAAGCAGAATTTGGTTTGAAAAAGAAGAGGAGAGACAGGCCTGAGGTGTGGCATTTTAAACATAATTAGAAGAGAGATTTAAGTTAACATCTTTGATCTTGCTGTCAGTTTTTGATTAGAGCTGTAAATGCTTTAATCAAGTGTAGTGTAGTCATTACATTTCTAACTGTTTTTTAAACTGCGAAATTACTGAGACATTGACATCAATTTTTACGCATTCTGAAAATTTGCAGCAGAATTGGGTTTATCTGAGTGTTTGCATTAGAATATCTGATTATACCGGCTTACCAACCTTAAACACAATGGCAAAATTATACTGTGCTAAGGACTAGTTTCATTTCCATAGTAGTTGGACATAGCAGCAAAACTGTACCATTATTTGATATTTATTCTGCTATCTAGGAATGTGTTTGCAAGTTGAAAGCACTCATCATATGGAATTATTCCATTAAAGTGTGTGGATAAGGAAATAACCTCAAACTGTTCAATCAAGAGAATTTTGTAATACTGAATGTTCTTACTTTCACTTTCCAAGAACCATTGTTTGCTGGAAAGCTCACTACAATCATCTGATGTCATATTTGGTTTTTTGTTCCCATGCCTGGTGCATAGTAAACACTCAGTAAATATTTGTTGAATGAAAAGTACTCACTTTACAATAGCTGAGTATGTAACCTACTTGAATTATTTTCCCAAATTTAAATAAAATTGAAATAAGTGAACTGTAAGAAAAAAGTACGTTTCCTCTCCCCTTTGCTACCTGCCTTGACCCAGTTACTCATTATAGGGTAGAAATGGGTATGTATTTGGTATTTCTGACTAATTTCAGATAGCATCACTAAAATGATGAGTTAGACCAGTGCCATGTGGGATTCTCCTTGGTGGAAATCTGCCTCCCTAGCATTTCACCCACAACTGCAGAAGTGAGCGGGCTATTTTAAGGAGCCATGCCCCAGGGCCATTCATTGACTTTAATAAGAAGGAGTCCACACTGGCTACATGGTCTGTAACTTTGCTTCTTGTGTATTATATATTACATAGGATATGAAATGAAGAGTTAAAAAGTCTAGGTTCTAATCCAAGCTTTCTCTAATACGCCATTTAGAAAAAATTGCTTTTCTCCAGACAATCTAATCCAACCCCTACGTGGAATAAATAACTTCTAAATCACCACTGACTCTATCTAAAATTCTGTTGATCAGTGTCTAGCTCTCTAAATAAGTCTCTTTACAACCTTTACCTTTTTAGCCTTTCTTGCTCCTAATGCTCTCCCCTTTTTACTTTTCTTTGAACTCTTTTATTTTTTTTCTCTTGGCCTTCTCACCATTCATTTATTCAACTATTCATCCATCCATCCATTCATCTATCTAGAAAGTTTGTATTAAGTATCTGTTATGTACCGGATATTATGTGGGAAAGAAAGAATACCGAGTGGCAATATATTGTTTATTGGTTACCCGATGCCAGAGATGGAAAGCGAGTAGACAGGAGAGAATGCTATCTTTTTACCATCCACTTTGATTTATGTGCCATTGAATGATAGATATATGTTTGTAAGTAGGAGTAGCTGGACCACATGCCTTTCAACGTTTTTACCTGCAAATACTGCTAGAAATAAAACTGTCCTTATATAGTATTCAGCAACCCATTCCATTTTTTTAAGTATGTGCTGTTTGCAATTATTTTCATGTCAGTATTATGTCTATTCTGAAGTGAAAAATATTAGCAATCATTGTTTCCAAAGGTCTTTACCTTTGTCTTCTAAGGTTTGAAAACAAACGCGAGTTTTACAGGAGGGTATCAGTGTTTTACAGGAGGTTATTAATAGATGTTCAGTGCTTAAGTTACATCAGAAGATATCCACATTATTGTGAGGCAGATGCTTATGATTGTGTGGGCAAGAAGCTTGGGGTGAAAGTCATGAAATGTGGAGTCCTGGAAACCTGCAAAGATGATGATAAACAAATCAATGGAGAGAACTATATTTTCATGTTAGTTGATCCAGCTCATTTGCTGCATTCCTCTACTTAGCACCTGAGCAGTGTTTTATCCTTTGTTGTAGTGGTAGTAATTTTTATATCATTGTACCCCACTTTAGAGCTGCTACATGTTGGGAACATGCTGTATTCTTTATATCTTCGCAGTCCCTGTTACGTAGTTGGCTTTCAGTAATATTTGTTGGATTGAATTATAATCCCACCTCTGATATAAAATTTGTCTCCATGGGCAAATTGTTTTACCTTCCTGGGAGAGTTCATTTTGTCAGTTATTTTCAAGAAAAAAATGAATGGAGAATCAATCCGTGGACGAATGAAAGTGACGTTAAAACTTTTTCATTACTTTCTTGGGCTTATTGTAAACTACTACTCACCTCTCCAGCCCACCCCCATATGAAATAAAGATTCTCTGATGGCAATTTTCACTTTCGGAGTGTTTGACCAGTGCTTTGAGATCATGATGAAAGACGTGTAGGGTAGGGAGGGGTTGTTTAGGTGTGATCACTTCTGAATCCAGAAATATAATCAGAGTCAGTCTGCTTATAAAATCATCAACACACTATTTCCCACTGCACTAGGTGTTCTTTTGAAGTCTCTCATACCACGCTCTGACCTCATTTCTCAGGATGTATCCACAATTTCTAAATGGAAGATTTTGGTAAATATCAGACAGCCCAACATGTTTTTGAGTGTTACTTTCCATTTAACACTTAAGGATATCAGTGAGGTAAAATATGATATGCATACTCTGCAGTGGTAACGGGCATTTCAACAAGGTTGTCAAGACGAAAACTGGGCTTTCCCCATGAGTTATATATAGATTTGTTTGTCATTAGTGCAGAATGTTTAAGATCTCACCTAGAAATTTTTTTGTTAAATCATTTCTTTATTATACATTGTCTTCACATTGTTTTTATTTTTTAAATTTTTTTATGCATTGCTTTTAAAGAGAACAAGGAGATAATCTACCTAGAAATTACACATCAGTTACTCATCTAGATTGATTTAGTAGCTTCTTATGAAAAAAAGTAAAGATTTTCCTACTTCATTGGAATTAAGGTTTAAGAGTAAAAACATGAGAAATGAAAAACAGCTCAAAGCGTATTTATTCTCAGTCCATCTTGTTCTCACTAAGGGAAGAAAGTTGATGGTTTGTGCCGACTTCTACCTCTGTGAAACGGGTCAGAAGTGGCATTTCATATATTCAAGGGTAATCTTAGGACATGGTGTGCTTCCTTGTCACTGATGCATCGTCAGGTTTCTGAGAACAGTTCTGATGCCGGGCTCTGTGTACCAGACTCTAAAATGAGCATCATCCACTATAATTACATTAAATCATTGTTAGGGTAAAACAACATTAAAGTTTATGAAAGCAATGCAGACAGTTCAAAAAGAGTTTCATGTTTCTACAGTACTGAAGAAGCAAAAATAATTTTGAATTTATTCTCACTTTTTAAAAAGCTGTTTTTGTTATTCCTTTGGTGGGACCCTTAAACATTCTTTCTATTCAGCAGTCTTTTTTTTTTTTAACTTTAGTGTTTTGAGCCTCTAATTTAGTGATGTGGTGTGTTAAATACGGCATTTTGCTTTTAAACAGGAGTTCAGTAGGAGATAAAAATCCCTAATTAACAATTCCTCAGCCTGGGCGACATGGTAGTGGGTTTGAGTTTGTCAGTAGATATAATATGTACCTATTAAATAAGTTGTTTAATCATCTGTTAAGACTTTGAAAGATCTCTCTTTACTTGCTGTGTTCAACAAATATTTTATCTGTATTTAGATGTGTGTGTGTTTGTGTTTTTACGGTTTCAGTCACTTCTCCTGCACCTGAGGAGGAGAATGGGTTTTGCCAGTGATAAATGGGGAAGTTGACTAGCTAACTAATAAAGATTTGTCTTAATCAAGTATGATTTGTCAGAACAGGAACGCACTGGGGTCAGGGCGCGCGCAATGAATTATACAGCATTCACAGGAGGAAAGGACCCAGCAAGAGACCTCATAAATATGCTGCCATTACCCACTGCTAATTCGTATTCAAAGAGTGCTCTGCACAGCCAGTTTCTAGGTTGCTGAGCTGTTCACCAGCTTCCTGAGCTTTCTGTAGGTATGAAAGAAAAAAAAAAGGAAGTTTCATTATGTTTCAGCATCATCTCGGTTCTCAAGGTGTATCAGTCCCCAACACTGAGTCGATACCAGTAATTTGACGTGTGGCTTATAACATTGCATCATGTATAATATATATCAAGTGCCTACTGTGAGCTCTGAAACACGCTGGAAAGATGTGGTGAGGAGGAGTCAGATATACAAGACACATTCTCTGCCAGCAGAGGTTTCGGATGTTTTCCGATAGTCCTTCAAGTGTTTTCTCTGTAAAGTCAAATATGGCTGCAGGAGGAGAAGCCGTCTGCCTTCACATTAAATATGTCCTCCCAATGAAAAGTTCAAAAATTAAAAATAACTATTTTACTATTTTCTGAAGTTTGACTTCCATTAAGTATATAGAAGATACTTTCATGTGTTTCCACTAAGCTGAGCTTTCTAATCTGTGATTCATATTCTCACTTCATATATATGACTGATTACTTTGATAGGCTAAACAAGTCTTTTTTTCAGTCTTTATTTTGTAAATCACATGTTTGATTTGAGAACTTATTGTTTCTTCTCTTCATATTGACCATAATTTGAAGTACTGCTTTGCAGCGAAAGCAATATTCAAGGCCACCTGATCTGCTGTGTTCAGATAAAGATGGGATGATGTCCTCCTTAGCTCTAGAAAGTCGACATAAGGGAGCAGCTCTGTCTTCAGAGTTTCTTTTATGCTTACATGGCCTATCAGATGGTTTTCAGATGAGATTATAATTATGACAAAATAGTTTGTAGTAGCGCAGTGTCTAAACTGGTTAGAAAGATACTGGCATCGTATATTTAATGGAATAACCACTACAGTAGTTGACCATGCCAGTCCCTCCTTTTGATGAGACTGATGTCCACATTAAAAATAGTATTATTAATAATAATAACTCTTAAAAATTGTTCGAGAGTATATTTTCAGTATATTGAAGGAAAAATGAATGGACTATAGATGGTCCCTCCAAGAAAAAAGGTTGTAAGAGAATGTTGACAAGATCCACTTTATCTATTCCTGCTTTAGCAAAGAAAAATTTTTATCAGTAAGGTACTTGGTATATTTCTTGAAACCTCCTTAGGATACTAGCCTCAGAATAGGAACACAGTCCTTCAATTTCGACCATTTAGAAAGTGTCGGGTCTCTTAACATGTTTACAGTGGAGTGTAATAGAATGTTGAGAGTTCAGCAGTAACAGGGATTTCTTTCCTTCAGGTAGAAAGCAACAGCTACCAATTCTGTGATTCAGAGGTAACATGAAGGGGCTTGGGCATGTGGTTGTCCCAGGGCTTACTTAGAGCAACGTCTGAAATCTATACGGACAAGGCTGCAATGAAATCAAGGCCTGCTGCCTTCGTAAGCGATGCCATGAAGATATTAACAAGGCAGTGCAGATAGATGGGCAGTGAAAACAAACCAGAGATAATTCAGTCCTCCGAAAAGAGTCGTCTTTGTATTGACAATCGTGATCGTCTCCGTGAGTGTGCAGTCACTGCGTGCCTCACAAAAAGCAAAATGCACAAAATCATGGAGAGGGCTTAGGAACTCTGAAATTGAGAGAGAAGGTAGAGTTGGGAAAACAGGCCATCATGTGAGAGGCTCTTCTGCCTTAGAAAACTCATCTCGCTTTTTTTTTTCTTTAAAATATTCAGTCTATGACATTCAAAAAGCCATAAAATGTCTAGCTTCCTTTTTTGTTATGTTTTTGACCAAAGTGTTTCTTCAAAATGCTAGACCAGATGCCTCTGATGTTGGCCATTTATGGGTTAGTGAAAGTGTGTGCCAGTGGCCATAACCACTGGCATGGGGATCAATCAGACATGGTTTTGAATACTGGCCAACCTTGGGTAAATTACTTAACCTCTCTGAGCCTCAGATTCCTTGTCTTTAGAAGGGGTTAATAATAATCTGCTTCATATAATGGTTGTGAAGATTAAATGCTGTATCTGTCAAGTACTTAGCACAGTGGCTGGAATAGAGTGAAACAGTCAATAAATTGCCAAAAAAAAAAAAAAAAAACCTTCCCTGGAGTGAAATATTCATTGCAGTATTTTACACACAGCCTGTAAGCAATAAACTTTAGTTGGATATATATTGAATGAATGAAGTCATTTTTTTCATCACCAAGGGTTTAAGCCTACATGCCTTTTTCCCTCAAGAAAAGTCCCATCTCAACTTGTTAAAACTCTTACACAGAAGTTTGGAAAAAGACTCTATTTTAGTGGTCCCCTAATAGAGCCTGTTGAGATATAATTAAAAATTCTTCCTAGCAGTATGCTAATAAGTTTAATATACAGCCTTATTGATGAAGCCTAGTAAATTCTCTATTGTATTTAGAAACAATAGTGACTTTGTTTTATTCTGTATTTTAAAAACTTCCAATATCCTAGTGCTTGCTAAGAAAGGCAAACAATAGCAAACTTTTTAAAAGGAGTTTTACTAAAAAAAGTCTCTAAGCGCATATTTGATTATATACTATCCTTCTAGGGTCAAACCAGCATCTAAGTTTACAAATTTGATTAATTCTTTACTGTCCTTCACATGACATTGATCAGCGATTGCCATAAGATGAGCAAGATTATCAAAATCCATATTTATTTAGCCTTTTCTTTAATGTCAGAAGGATAGCATAAATATTATGGAATCTTGAGCTTCATGTGTTTTATTTTTTTAGGAAGACTATCAATCATTCAGGCTCAGTTTAGATCTTTCATCAGCCATCCTTCTCTAGTTTATAAAAAAATACTAAGGTCATTTTACCTTAAAATTGCACCAGAATATACCATAAAATCATCCATTCCTTTTTTGTTATTGTTGTTATGCTTTTCTCCATTTGTTTACTAATTCTCTTAAGGTTTATTAATTTCGACCTCTAACAGTGTCAGTGTCTAAAAGGCAGGGCCCTTCTGCTTTAGAGTTATTCAGGAATAAAATGTCTCCATATTTTTGACTGTTTCATGATATGGTATAAATTAAATTCTCCCCTTAGATTTTAGAGTTTTCTGTAGATTGTTCTGGCTTATTTGTATGTGTTTCAATTAAACTTTATTTATAAAAACAGGTTACAGGCTGGATTGGCCGAAGGGCCTTAGTTTTCAGACCCCTACTCCAGACTGGCAGTTCTCAAAGCATAGTCCCAAGGAACCAGCAGCATCAGCATCTTTTGAGAACGTGTTAGAAATGCAACTTCTTGGTGTGGGCTCCAGAATCTTTTTTAACAGTATGGCTTATTTTTGTTTATTGATTAATTTAAGCCCCATCTACTTACACTAAAACAAATGTCTTGCAATAAAAGATCAGGTAGGTATATCAAGAGCAGAAAAAGTTAACCCAGGACAGAAAACAGAAGCCAAGAAGTAAAGGGAGGATTTGTGTGGTCTGGAGGCAGGGGTGGCGTTGGAGGGTGCAGGGCCCTTGCTGTATGAGGAAATCCTAGAGCAGTGTTTTAACAATTAAGGATTAAACTTCCCCAGAGCTTCAGGCCAAAGAAGAAAATATACTGGATTTTATAGCTTGCATTGTGCAATAGTACAAAATGAATTATTTCCTGTTCTGTCAGAAAAAAATTTTTGAATCAGGAAGGGGAGGGAGTAAGGTGATTATTTCAATTAGACCAAGAAATATGATGAATCCTATTCTTGAAATCAGCTTGACTAAGTATAGAAATATTCCTTGTTTTGTTTTGCAATTTCTTAAGTAAATCTTTTGAGTACTGGAGACTCAAGGTTAAAGGGGTGAGGTTCTCTACTGGAGCCAGATATGTCATTCTAGAGAATGTTGAGGAATGAAGGCCAGCAGCCCCTGACAAAGAGTTTGACATGATTTCTGGAAATATTTAAGAAAATACATATCTGAACCCCACTTCCAGAGATTCTAAATAGTCAGCCTAGAATGAGGTCTACACAATTCTGTTTGTTAAAAGTTCTATAAATATGTCTGATCCAGAAACAAAGAAGCACACTACCAGATGAGAACCTTTGCCGTTAACTGTCCCTTTCAAATTTCAGTCATCTCACTCGTAAATGAATGGCAGAGAATTCAAGAATGAGAGCACTAGTTGAAAGCTGAAAAGTGGGTATTCTCTTTGTCAGTTATAAGAAGACCCCAGTGCTGTAGATCCAGGATGGCAAGTAGGTCTTATCTCCCGTGCTAACTCTGATCAATTGAAGTTTATTGCCTGGAGCATTGCGAGGAGAAGTGTGGTTGCAAGCACGACATGTTCAGAGACAATGTAATTGATTAATGAAATCTACGGGGTGTGTGGGATTAAAGAGTGACAGCATGTATGGCATATTATGTGTTGACTGTGCTCTCAACTAGATATGCAGATAAGCAAAAAATGACATTTTGTTGAAAAATTAAATATATGGACGTATTTTGTCCCTCAGAATTTTTATTTCCAAATGTTAATTTCTTTAACTTCTAAGCCACCTTTAATATTAGTCATCTTATATTCTCAATTTTCCCTTCTAAATTTCCAACATGATCTCCTGCTTGATATTTCTTGAATGCTGATCGTCCTTTAGGTCAAAACTTTGTGTTTCTTAGTGCTCAAATTCAGCAGCATTAATATTCAAGGTCTGTTTTCTGCCTGTAGCCATTGTACTGTGTTTCTTCAGACTCAATAACTTTCTTTTTTTTGCATTTATTCAGTACAGGCATAACTCAGAGGTATTGCAGGTTCAGTTCCAGACCACCGCAATAAAGCGAATGTTGCAATAAAATGAGTCACAGGAATATTTTGGTTTCCCAATGCATGTAAAAGTTATGTGTACACTGTACTGTAGCCTGTGAAGTGTGAAATAGCATTATGTCTAAAAGAAAAATGTACATACATTAATTTAAAAAGACTTTATTATTAAAAATGTTAACCATAATCTGAGCCTGTTGGAAAAATGGCATCAATAGACTTACTGGACACAGGGTTGCCACAAACCTTCAGTTTGGAAAAAAAACACCATATCTGCAAAGTGCAATAAAGATAAATACAATAAAACGAGGTATTCCTGTACATCCATGCTCTCTCCTCCTGTTTTAACGTGGATATCTGCTTTCAGTGTGCTTAGAAAGGTGAAGATGATGAAAAAAATACTATATAAAACATAACATTTTAATTTATAAATCAGTGAAAACATGGGTCCAGGCTTTGAGTTAGGGTAAAATTAGATTTTTTTTTTTAGAAATATACAAGATACATAAAAAGATGGTAACTTCTTCCAGATGAATTCTAAATATGTTGTGTTAATCAATAATAGCTCTGAGGGCTGCTTCCTCACACCATAAACAAAATTAAATCAAAATGAATCAAAGACTTAAGAGCAAGAACTAAAGCTATAAAACTCTTAGAAGAAAAACTCTAAGAAGAAACATCAGGATAAATCTTCATGGCCTGGATTTAGCTGTGGATTCTTAAATATGACACCAAAAGCATGAGTAACAAAAGAAAAATAGATAAATTGAACTTTATTAAATTTTAAAACTATTGTAAATCAAAAGACACTATCAAGAGAGTAAAAAGGCAGCCTACAAAATGAGAGGATATATTTACACATCACATATTTGATAAGGGTCTACCTAGTATCTGGAATATATATATATATATATATATATATATATATATATATATATATATATAAAACTCTTACAACTCCACAACAAAAAGACAAGCCAGTTTAAAACTGGACAAAGGACTCGAACAGACATTTCTTCAAAGGAGATAGATATACAGATGGCCAATAAGCCCATGAAAAGATGCTCAACATTATTCGAGAGTAGGGAGATGCAAATCAAAACCACAATGAGATGTTACTTCACACCTACTAGGATTGCTATACTTTAAAAGAAAAAAAAAAAAGGAAAATAAGAACTGTGGCTGAGAAGAAATTAGAACCTTTATACCTTGCTGGTGAAAATGTAAAATGATATAGCCATTGTAGAAAATAGTTTTATGGTTCCTCAAAAGGAAAATACAGAATTACCATATGATCCAGCAGTTTCGCTCCTAGGCCAATACAAGAAAGAATTGAAAGCAGATATTCAGACAAATGCTTGTACACAAAATTTATAATAGTACTATTCTCAATAGCCAAAAGGCAGAAAACAACTGGAATATCTATCAGTAAATGAATGCATAAGCAAAATGTGGTTTCTTAATGCAATAGAATATTATTTAGCCATAAAAAAAAGGAATGATACCTACTGTAACATAAATGAACCTTGAAAACATTAAGCTAAGTGAAAAAAGTCAATTTATATTTTTCAAATTGATGGATTTCAATAACTTTTAGTTTTTAAACCTGAAGATCACAATCTGTGTCTGTTACTCATGTATTTATATATTGACATGCATCTATTGCCACATGCCTAAATCAAAAGGAGAAAAGCGATTCTTCTGTCCTTCAGGATCTTTCCCTTATAGCTTCAATTCCAACTAAGAATAGGAGTAAGACCAGAAAATGAAATATCACGAAAAGGAATGCCAAGGCCAATAATTCTAGTATCATGCATATGATGGTTCCATGGTTTTATTTGCCTTTATTTTTATTCTAAAACACTGAGTGATGTGATCTCCTATTAGGCTCTGAACACAGGTCTGAAGCCAAGTAAATATGTTTTATTCTATAAATGTATGTTTGTGGGATGGCAGGGAGGTTGGAATGTCATCTTCTGATTACCTGCTTTTCACAGCAACAATGAATGATACATTAAATACATTAAATTTTCCATCTCCCTGATTGATTTAAAAATAACAAATTCTCAGTTTGTAGGGTAGGTAAATATCTAATCATTGTGTTATACACCTGAAACTAATATAATCTTGTATGTCAAATGTAACTGAAAAATTAAAAAAAAAATAACAGATTCACTTGCCATTGTGAATAGAGAGTGGAGAAAGGGGTCAGTGGAATGGTCATTTTACAATTTTATGTGAGAATTGGCCTCTTATTTTTTTTTAAGAATAAAAATATACCAAAGCCAAAAGGTTTGGGTAAGAATATAATAAGGCTTCTAGGACTACTTTGCTATTTGTATAATTTGCAAAGAAGAGAGTGTTGTTCAGTCAAGATTATGAAATCTAGCATATTTCCCTGCAGAGTGCTGTCATTGTCATGTGGAAATCATGTCAGGGAAACGTGGAGACTGTCTCCTGTCCAACTTTTGCCCACATTATGCAAAGGCCTTTCTCAAGCACTGATGTTTTAAATATGTACTAAAGTATTAGAATGCCTTGTCTCCCACATTGTAATGCATTTTGGACAGGACACTTTTAAATTTATTTATTTTTACTGCAAAGATCACTGGCTTAAGAGTCAGGTGACTTAGCCAAATCTGTCAGTAATTGGTAATGTGACCTAGATGTTCTCCACCTCAGAATACCTGCATCCTCATCTGCTCATCTGTACAATTAGTCTGAAAGCTCATGTTTTTTCTAAAAATCTGTATTTCTATTATTATACATTTATAGAAAACAACCATATTTTCACGCTCAGTGGTTCCCATGAACAAAAATTTCCTGAACACCTGTGTATGTCAGGCATTGCCTATTAAGGTGCTGTATATACTAAGAGTAATAAGAAGCGGCTTCATATTTAAAGTAGTTTACAATCTAATGGGAAGGAAAAACATACAAGCAGAGTCACAAACTCAGGTCCTACTGCAGCAAAGCAAGAACATAAATGAGTGAAACAGGTCAGGTGAGGAAGTGGCAAACTCTAAGGTATGTGGCTCTTCTCAAGAGGGAAGTTCCAGCCTGTGTTTACCTTGTGGAAATGTGGACTCAATATAGCCTCATATTTCAAATTTCAAAAGAAGCTAGAAGGCCAGCTTATTATATGAAATCTCCTGTTTAAAAAAATTGTTGCCAGCCAGTTCAGAAATGCTTAAAATCATAAAAACAAAGCATGTTAGCTAGTCACATAAGTTCTCCAGTTCGTCCAATAAAGGCTTCTGAATAGGGAGATTAAAACATTATATATTCAGTGATAGAAAAGAATACAGTTCATAATGATGATAGTGGTTAACTTTGCCTATACTGATTTCTAAAAAGGCTTTCTAATTACTTTCTATTTACTTGTCCATAGTTCCTGGCGCTTTTTGTTGTTTTTTTTTTTTTTAGAATGAGTAATTCATTTTACCCAGAGATCTGGATGATGTTGTGTGCACATCTCCTTTATCTGTTAAGTAAATACATATTTGGTAAATTTCACAAGTGAGCCTTTGGGATGTGTTTTGACAGTTTTGCTCATTCAGATTTTCTACTGCTTCATCTCCTGGCTTTTGCATTCTTTATTGAATTGCAAAAGTGGGATGTCTTTCCTGGGGCTCTGGTCTTGTTTCATAGGAGAGAACAGAGTCATTCTCATTTTTGAATGGAGCTGTAATTAACATGGTTCCTTTTGTTCAACAACCTCAATTTACATAGTACCTGCTCATTCCAGAGCATCATTATTGATAGTACAGCTTCATTGACTGATGTCTGAGGGCTCTGGGAATAGTGTTTGTTAATTATCTGCAGCAAACCAGGTAACTAAGGGAGGTTCTGCTACTATGACTTTGATGAAAGTAGCGCTGATGATTTTTTTTTTAATTGCTTAAAGATAGATTTGATCATCTTAAAGCAAAATGGAATAAGTACTCACCTGCTAAAGAGGTAGTGTTAAATCACAATCGCTTTTAAAAAAGGAAGGGAGGGAGGGAGGGAGGGAGAGAGAGACCTGGACCCTGGGCACTCTTTTCCTATGTTTCTATGAAGAATGCATAAGTTTACCTTCAGTTTATATGAATGTATAAACTTCTGTAATAATGTCATTATGAAAGTGCTTATAAATATTTTAAACTACATAGTAAATGCAAATGTCCTCAGAAACCAAGAAGGCTATTGTATGAAGCAGTCCAGGGTTGCAGACTTGGGCAAACTGGAGAGTGCATAACCTTACTGAAAGCATTTAAGTTTGAGTTGTTCGTTGGTTTTTTGTTTTTGTTTTCTACATTGTTGGGGTAGGGGAGACAGGAGGTGAAAATACATCTGTGGGTCTCATTTGACTCTTTATGCCCTAGTTTACTTTAATACTCTATAGAGAAAAAGAGGCATTGAGATTCTATAGTCACGGAATCCTCATATTTTAGAGCCAAAAGGAGCAGTAAGGATTATATAGTCCAAGACTGTCATTTTACATTTAAAGAAACTGTAGTCGCAAATGGAAGTGTTTTACTTAAATTAAGCTCCAATTAAATACTTCTTTATTTCTTTTAAGTGGGTCTTAAAGACAAGGGGGATTTGGAGATCCTTCCTGAGAATGTATTTCTCCCTGTTCCAACACAATAACCATTAGCCACATGTAAGTTGCTAAGTACTTGAAATGTGACTAGTGCTATGGAGGAACTGAATTTCAAATTTTACTTAATTTTAATTAATTTAAATAACCTCATGGGACTGGTAGGTACCACATTGGACAGAGACGCTCAGGGATTACAAGTTTTAACCCTAATTTAGGACAGTCTACTTTGAATAAATCGTATGCTACTTCACATATTACTTGAAACCAGTCAGCAATATACTTCTATTTATCTACTCTATATCCTTTGTGCTATGGTTTTCATATGTTTAATTCTACATATGTTGTTATTATTTTTACTTTATTTGGATCTGAATTCTATAGATCCAAATTTCATCTATACCATTTTCCTTCAGCCTAAAGAATTTTCTTTAACATTTTTGTGGCTCAGTTCTGCTATATAATTGTCTCAGTTTTTAATTATCCAAAATTGTCTTTATTTCACCCTCATTTTGAAAGTTTTTTTTTTTTTTTTTTTGCCGGATACAGAATATTAAGATGGCTTTTTTCCCCCAGCCTTTGTATTGTTGTTCATTGTCTTTTTGTATTGTCTCTGGTGAAAATTTAGCCCTCACTCTTATCACTGCTCTTCTGTATGTTGTCTCTTTTTCTTGACTGCTTTTAAGATTTATTATTTATCCTTAGTTTTTAGAAATTTAACTATGATGTGACTAGGTGTTGTTTGCTGTATATTTACCTTGTTCATTGATTTTTGCACTTCTTTGATTTGCGCATTGACGTTTTAAAAGTAAAATTTGAAAAGTTTTAGTTGTTATTTCTTTAAACATTTCTTCCATCCTGTTGCTTCTCTCTGAGACTATATTTTTCTGGGACTCTGTTTGCATGTATGTAAGACCACTTGTTATTTCACAGATTATTGATACTATGTTCTTTTTCTTTTTTCTTCAAACTTCTTTATCTCCTTTAATTTGCATAATTTCTATTAACTTACATTCAAGTGCAATGATTCTTTCTTATATAGTGAAAGAAATTTTATTTTGTTCATCCAGTAAAGTGATTTTAGATTATGTATTTTTTTATTTTAGGATTTTATTTGGTTCCTTTTTAGAGTTTCCATTTCTTTTCTGAAAAACCCATCTCTTTACCCATTATGTTTACCTTTTCTTTTAAATTCTTTAAGACAGCTGTAATAGTTTTTTGTATTTTAAATCTACTGCCTCTAGTGATTTAGTCTTCTGTTGGTCTACTTACTTAGCTTTTCTCATTTCATTCTTCTTCTTTTTTTCCCCTGCTTCTTTGCATGTCCTGTAATTTTTATAGTATTCTAGACATCATGTGAAAAAAGGACAGTAGAATCTAAAATAGAAACATTTTGAATTTATTTTCATCTGGAAATATTTTATTCTAGCCTGTATTTGATTAATGGACTGATCAGATTCTTCCCAAAATTAAGTTGAGCTGGAGCTGAGCTTAATTTCTAATCAGATTGGCTTCATCTAAGATTAGTACACCCCTAACATACATCTATACTGCTTTTTTAAAAAAAATCTTGTCAGTATTTGATCTGAAAGTGGGTTGGTCTACAGTTTCCCATATTTTTGGCTCTCATTTAGATTTAACTCATTGAATACGAGCACTGTAAGAATGTATGGGAATATATGATTTCTCTAAACTAACCAGCCCCTCTACTGCCTCTTCTTTGGCACATTTGGAGATCAGAACAGAATTATCAGACCAAGTGGTTTGTTTTTGTGTTTAGTACTCATCTACTTTTCATTCTGTCCAGTAAGACTACATTTTTATATAACGTTTGACTGATTTCTCCTCATCCCCAAAATGTCTCTCGATGGAAGGCTCATACTCAGACCAGGCAATCGCCACAGGTATAAACTTTGCCACACCTCTTTGTTCACATATGAGGTTCTTGCTTCTCTCTAAAACGTCTCAAAGCTTCTTTGCCTACTTTGGACTTGGGTTTTTCTTTTTTTCTATGAGTGTAGTCAGACATCTTTCTACATCTTAACTGAAGGCAGAAGTTTCTCATGTGTTTTAAATTGTCAGGTAATGAAAGATGGTGAAAGATCTGCCTTTTTCATTCCCTCACCTTTTCAGGTATCAGAAATTTAAAAGACTTCGTGTATGAATAACATCTATATTGAGGATAACATACCCACTCAGGGCATGATACCAGAGTCAATATTTAAGAGGTGTGTCGAATACCAAGGAATAGCTGACCCACCCACTCCATGAGCAACTCTCTCCTGGGAAAGCTTGACTTCCTTTGCTTTCGCAAAGCAATAAGTTTTCACTCTTATTAGATTTGGCGACCAAAAGTTTTCAAAATTTAGTATTCCAAATTGTTAGGAAATATCACTTTGTGTTTTTCACTTATTTGATTGGTATTCTGCAATATATATATAAAAAGACGTGTCAAAAATAGCTCTTTTTCAGTATTTCTTTGCACTCCTGCACTTCACAGAAGTCCCTGTATGCAGTCAACAGCTGGATAATTTCAGATACCTTTTGCCAGTTACTAAAATTGCTAATATAGTTTTTTTGAGTGCCAGAAAATAACCTTACCTTCTTTTATTTCTTAAAGAAGACTCATTGGGCTATTCTCTCTTTTAAAAATAATCCATTGAAAACCACATCCTTGATAAAGTTTGTAAAAAGAGAGTTAAATATAAGTGCACTGAGGAATGACCATTAATTTTTGGTGAGTGCACTGCTTATAGCATAAAGGCTAAAATCCTTTTTTAATATTTTAAATTTATTAAAGGGAACATTTTCTGGTGAATTATATTTGAGGCTTTTCCTCTTTCAGCTGTGTTTATATTATAACATGATATAAGCCTTGGTCATTTCTTATAGAAAATATTTTAATCTGCTTATCTCCAAACAAGTCCAATAATTTTTTTTAAAAAAGTTCATTCAGGTCAATCCTATGATGGTTCAGGTAGAATTATTATTTTATGAATAGAGTAGGGATGCTTTCAACAGTACAAGGTCCTCAAACTAAGTCTTATCTTTTATGATGTGAAGGCCAGTCCTTCAGGAAGTATCTTGGTAGATTTGTAGTTCCCTGCTTTTTTCTCCATTTCTTTATTGGGCAGGAAAGTGTTGACTGCCTATTTTATTACCACCCCCCCACATATATTGAAAAGGAGAGGAAATGTTAGCCAAAATCAG
This sequence comes from Macroglossus sobrinus, assembly GCA_004027375.1. Taxonomy (NCBI): domain Eukaryota; kingdom Metazoa; phylum Chordata; class Mammalia; order Chiroptera; family Pteropodidae; genus Macroglossus; species Macroglossus sobrinus. The sequence continues at coordinate 413,639 of PVKZ01000771.1, forward strand.
TTTTGCAGTTTGGAACCCAATAAAAAGGGCCATGGATCAAGGCTATGATTCATTCTGGGTAATTGTGAAACAAAAACTCACATTGTAAATTTGAGTGCCATGCTCTCTGGATGATTCCCAGACCCCCTGTGGAAAGGACAGAAGTGCAGGAAGGAACTTTTCTTTCCAGGAATTCATTCATCATGCTCCTACTGACATGTGGAATTACAGCATACAGCATCCATTTTGAGTTTTTATGCTTCCCATTGTTTCTTACTCTCAAGAAGATCCTCACACAGTCAACAAGTATTTATAAAATTTATGATTTCTCATATTATTTCAATAGAGGGAGTATAGCTATTCCCATTCTAAAGTCACTATGAAAGTTTAAAGAACTGAAAACTTCAGACTAGCATATTACATCTACATTTGTATAAAGCTCTGAGCTTCTGTTCTTTCTTTATTGGTTCTTTTGGTGAGTACTTACATCCTAAATTAAGTTATTCAAGAAAAGTAAACCTAACAATGTTATTAATTTTGTAATGAAGTAATTCCTAAAATATCTAATACTATTCTGATCAAGGACAATCTATTTTAAAAATAATCTCCTCTAATTTGTTGTGTTGTTTGATTTTGGTTTAATTGGAGTAGGGTAACACATAATGGAAAAAATATATACATAACTTTCTTTGCGTAAATTTTTTTTCATTCTATAAGAGTGAGTATTGCTAATGTGTTTGGCCTGGAATTTTCTTTGTTAGGGTATTTAAATTAAAGGTACGGAGTAAGAAATTTTTTTTAAAATTCTGTGTCCAACAAATATATGTTTTTTATATGTTAGGACAGTACATGTACGCTCTTGCCAGTCTCTCTTGCCAAATGGGGTTAGTACTTTGGATGCTGAGTTAAATCTTAAGAAGCAAAAAGATTGAGGGGGGAATTTATGACTCCTGAAAAAGCCTGAGCTCTCTACCTCTTGTTCCATTAATTCCTTCAGTATCAGACTATAGATCCATTCAGAATGGAGTTTTTATACTGGTGACTCTAATTGATTTGTGGCTCTGGTACCTGCATTTCAATGTGGACTTCTCCAATGCTGTACTTGATAAGCTTTGGAAGCAAAAATAGATCACAAACCTTTCATGTAATCCATTTTTCACTTCATTTCATTTTCTCATTTTTTTGTTCCTTTCACAAATACTTACTGGCAACATTACTGGTGACAGACACAATGGTGGTAATAATAAACTAGGAGTAATCATCTCCTACTTTCTATTCATTTGAGGTTACATATTATAATACCATCAATCTCGGTAGGAGAAAATATTGTATAAATAGTATTTTGCTGAAATAATCCCATATTGATGGTGTTTGTTAATATTAGACATTTTTAAGTAAAAAAATGAATTAAATTGTTATATTATATTGATTAAAGGAATTAAGCAGTATAACGGCAGTACCTAACAGAATGACAGAATTGAATATTGTAGCTGTTATGAATTAAAAGAAAAAATTCAACCCTAGTTATGTCTTCCCTCTCAACCATTGGTATCATCTTCCAACTTTTATGATACCTCCACTGGGAGGTACCTTATTCAATTTTACCTTAAGGATAAATTATATGAAGGTAACAATAAAAAGCTAATGTCTATCTGAGAGGAAGTAGTATACTGGGAAGTTACTATACTAGAAAGAATTTTCAGAGTTTATAGATGTCAAAAATGTTTTTATGTTATTGTGTTTAAGTCTTTTCTATTATTTGTATTTTCTATCATGAAAAGAATATATAGTACCATTTCTTTTCTGGTATGCTGTGAAATATAACTCTAATGTAACATTTGCCCTTTAACAGCTAAATCTTCACTACTGGCATGGAAGTTCCTTGAGTACAAGTGTTTGATCTTATGTACTGACCATGTCCCCAACATCTATACCTGGCACAGAGTTAGGGACTCAATGATTATTTGTTGAGTGCATTGATTCTCATATACTATACAATTACATGTATTTGTATGGTATCCTAAAGCTTTCAAAACATTTTTACTTAGGGTATCTCATTTGGCTATAACAACAATTTTGTGAAAAAGGTAGGACAGATATTTTATTTTGTGAATAAAATTGCAGTTGAAGTGGGTTATGGCAGACCTAGGATAGGAGGGGTCAAGGTCATAATAGTTCATTGGTTTTTTTTAATATCAATCACCATCATTCAATAAATGCTTATCATTATAGGCCAGTCACTGTGCTAAATATTTTAACTGAATTATCTTACTTAACCCTTCTGACAACTCCATGATATAGAATTATTATTATTATCCCCATTTTAGAGGTGAAGAAAATGAGGCACAAGAAAGTTAGGTAACTTGTGCAAGGCCACACAGCTAGTGCCAGCGCTGGAGTTTAGGCTCAAGCAGTGTGAGTTCACAGCCTAAGCTCTCAATATGGCCTAATCACTGGTCTACAGTTCTTAGGATGTCCTTCTAAAATATTGGTCAGTATACGTACATGAGCCAAGTTACTATCATTAGTGATCTTTTAATGACTTAATTTAATTATTTACTGTTATTAAAAAGGATACTTTTTAATGTTTCTGTAAGTCATAAGCCAGAGATGATTGTTGTAATAGGTTATAACTGAAGAGATAAGAGAAAAAGAAGTGTGAAATAAGGTAGACAAGTTGCCAAGATTAGGAGAGAGTCAGCTTGTCCTTCTTCTATTATAGAGAATGAGTCTGAAAACAAAGTTTATTCAAGGCAGCTGATTTTTGTGTCAGATATTGTAAAAGATTCTACAGTCTTATAAAAGATTCTGCAGTGAGAGGAGAGCCAGCCAATGCCAACCAGACGGCAGGGGAAAAGCCATTGGAACTCAGCAGTGTGGCTTTATAATGAATGTTCCTACCTGCCTGTATTAGCATAACAGTTTGGAAGTTCTCTCTCCAGCTTGAACTCTTCTCAGCTACTGGTTAGGGAGTTTCCCTCCCCTGTATCAAATATCCATGGTAACTGAGAACACACTAAACAAGCCCTTGCTTTAAGAGAGCAGAAGCCTAGAGCTAGTTCCACTACGAATAAGCTATAGTAATTGACAGTATGAGGACTATTTATGTAGGACAAATACATTAAAATTAAAATTATTCTAAATGGAGTTTCACTTACATATGCAAAATAGTACAATAATGAAATAGAAAAGGTAGAGTAGTATTATTAATATTATTTATAATCTGTAAAAATTAAAGGCTGAATTTCATGATGATCATAAAGAAACCATTGGACCTGGGCTCTTCATCTTGACAAATAATAAGCTGAGGTGGCCTTGGACAAGTCATAGAACCTGTAAATTATCATTGCCATGTTAGTCATATGCTGTAGGTTGAATTTTAAGTCACATCTCATCATACCTAAGATAAATAGGTAAAGTTATCAAATGCTTTTTTTTTGTTTTTAGCCTATAGTGGTTAATTCCCTCCCCCTTTTTTTTACCTTCCCCCTTCCCCCTAACCCCCTGCCTACTACCCTCTGTAACCACTAGTCTGTTGTCCATGTCCATGAGTCTTTCTTTGTTTGCCCCATTTGTTTGATGCTTTTAGGTTTATATCCCACATATAAGTGATATCATGTGTTTTTTCAACTTTTTCTATCTGGCTTATTTTGCTGAGCATGAATATCTCAAGATCCATCCATGTTGTTGCAAATGGCAGTATTTTTCAAGTACATGGCTTGAAATGTGTGTCTGATGTATAATATACACTTCATATTAATTCTGAACCATTGTCATTTTGGTACTTCTGAAGGTTATACTCATTTGCCCCCAAAGTCATCTTTTCTTACTTGTTTCTTTTCCGTAGAACAAATTGGCCAGGAGATGTTGGAAAACCTCAGTCATGACAGAGAAAAAATACAGAGAGCGCGTGAAAGAGTAAGTAGAAGTTTTTTCACAAATTCAGTAAATGGTAAGACATAAAATCAAGGGCCTTTAGCACATGCATACACAGTAACAATTACATAGATGTAAATATATTTAAAAATGGCTAGGGTGACAGAAGGATATAGGGCCTGAGGAAAGGGAAAAAAGAGTGTGGGATGGAGTAAGACTATACTGAGATTTTATGCCCCCATCCTGAAATGTCCCCACATATTTTATTTAGGTCTATAGCTGAGAAAAAGGTCATCGAGGGAGATTTGGGAGTATGTCAAGTCTTTTAGAGTGAAAGCTAAAAACATTGCTCTCATCCTCCCTCAATTCCTTCTGCTCCCATTTATATTACTAGGACTTTGCACATTCATAAATTCGAAAAAAAAATAATTACCAATATATATCAGCTTGTAAGATATTTGCTTTTATATCCAGTTCAAGTATCCCATTTAAAACTCCTGGAATTATTTGTTACAAGTGATTTTCTAAATCTAAGAATTTTCAGAGATCTCATAGGTGTTAAAAATGTATTTTAGCATACATAGCATTTTTTTATTAATTGGATTGTCTATCGTGAAATTATTATTTGCCAGTGCACTTTAAAAACAATCCAATTGCATGAAGTTTTGTTTCAATACTGCTCTTCTCCTCCTAGCTTCGAGAAACAGATGCTAACTTGGGGAAAAGCTCCAGAGTTCTGACAGGGATGTTGCGAAGGTAAGAGCAAGGTAGGGACGCATCTTCCTCTCTCTCTCTTTTTAAACTGTGTTTTTCATCTTGTTGCAATTGAGCATTTTTCATGCACACAAGTTTCTGCTCTTAGTACCATGTCGAGAACTTTTTGAAATGACAGCACCGATATTAACTCTTGTTTGGACAGGGACACATACTGAGTACCTTAGATTATGGAGAAGGTTTGATCTAAAGGGGTTACCTCAAGCTATGGAAAAAAATTAGGGTTAGACGTGAAGTATTTTTGCATTGCCTGAGGAAGGCGCTGTGAGCTGAGTGACTTTATTTCCCATTTGATAACTTCCTTCTTAGAGTGGGCCTGTGGTATCAGGAGCACACCTTGTCTGAGCTCTGCTCTATGTTACCTTGTTTTCATTCCTTTTTGAAGAGACACTGTTTGAGGAAACATTTTGATTTTATGTATACTTAAAGATGGTTTTGGAAATTTAACGAATATCTAAATAATCTGAATTCACGCGGTGTGCGAGCAAACACATGTTAATGTTTTATACGTGTAACTAACCTTTGATTGATGGAGAATATTAAGGAGAGTTTGAAAATAAATGAATATAGATAATATTCTCTATTTTGTATTTTTCTGTGGGGAGTGAACATTTTTTTGGTAGTCTGAAAATTGGAGCCATTTTTTACTTAGGTAGAGTCAGCATGGAACTATTTTGCATTCAGAATCTACCAACTAAGAGTATCATCTAGCATAACCTTCAAGTTTTGAACTGTGGATGGAAGTGAATGGAGAAAGTTGGGAATTGCTGCTAGAATAGTTTAATTAGAATTTGAAAAAAAGAGGATCTCTTTTTCTCATTGATACTATAGAAAGAATAATTTGGAAGTAAGTAAGGTCTTCTTCGATCATGTATTCATGTGTGGTAATTTGCTAAAAGTATGTTTGCTGTGTCAGAGATTGATTGTATGAGAACCAATCATATAGGTAAAGCTGTTGAGTCTCCAAAGGCCGACGTGATTCCTCTATCAGGCAGATCAGTAGCAAGTCTAAAGTTCCTGGGACACTTCTAGCCCGCACTGACCGAACGCTACATGACCCTCCCTTCCTGCAAGCACAGTCCCAATTCAGAACCGTAAACCACCAAATTCTCTAATTAAGAGTAGTATCTAAATGACCTAGAAAAACTCAAAATCCACAGAGAAGTGGCAAATGAAAGGAATGCTTCAGTGCCTATAGACAATAAAAAAGAAAAAAAGGAAACAGCCCTCCATGACTTCCCTGGGAGAGCCCTGCGATGTGAGCTGTAACGAATATTCTGCATGTGTCTCTATTTTGTCAAATCTCATTAAAGAGTCATCCCGCTTTATGTCAATTGAGCTGTCCAGAAATCATTCATCATTTTTAGTGTAAAAAAAAATCATGTGGTTATTTAAATAATATCATATTAATGTTAAAGTTCAGCTGTCATTTAATGGTATGGCTTAATCAGATGTAGCATTTAGGAAAAATAGTTTATTCGGGCTCTACATGGCTTTCAGGTTGGCAGATTCAAATAAGGATTTATGGGTTTCTGAACCAGTGTATTTCTGTCCATGTTTCTGCTTGATGTACCTCACCCTTTTGTGCAGGACACTGTAGACAGTTATTTCAGCAAATAAAGCATCTCCTCATATTGCGTTTGAATAAATTTGCAAGTCATTTAGAGAGGGTGAAACACAAACAACTCGCACGACCTTTGACTGGGCTTTCTGTAGGGAAATCATACTAACACGGTTGATTCAAAAGCCTACTGGAGAAAATTACTCCATTGACGTCTGTTTGGAGTTCTCTTTGTCGGCAAACTCAGTCAATCACTGACTCATCACCTTTGGGGATCTGTCTAGAGTATAAACAGCAATAAAATCCCCAGGTGGGCATCACCTTGCTATGTCTGCGCCAAGGAAACTCTTATGTCCACCTGTGCATGTTGGTGACTGTTTTTTACTAGATACAACTGGAATCTTGGTGTCAGCCGATGTATCCAGGTACTTTTAATCAATACTGCAATCTGAGTCTTTGGGAACCAAATGCAGATGGTGGCTTTGTTTTAGTTTCTGAACACTATCCCACATAATCTACAATTTCTATTAGACTTGAGAAAAGGCAAACATATTTTACCAAGTTCTTTATTATTTCTTATTATTCCCTGGAAAAACAGTGTCTAGAGAAATAGAACCAGGGTTGATGTGCCCAAGTCTTTTATTTAATGCTCTGATTTTGCTTCCTCTGTTCCAATCCTCCCATCTACATGCCATTGGTCACTTCCCGCACTGGTGAGGTTTGTTTCAGAAGGAGAAGTCACATTCTCTTATCAAACTGCATGGCTACATCATGCTTCTTATTTAAGAAAAGTTAGACTATTGAGTCATGTGCTCTGTCATCTTCACAGATGTATAAAGGAAATGAATATCCTCTCTGTGAGCTGTAGGTGTTGACCTGCATACAACATAAGCTAACTTATTTTCACCTGACAAATTCTGTATGACTAAGAATAGGTAAATATTCTACAATACACCAAATTTTATTTAAATAAAAGATTGGTGATGATTTTTAATTTTTTAAATTTAGGTTGCTTTTAAATGTGTGACATGAACGGAAATATCATGACATGACCCCTCATTTGGGTCATTTTACTTATAGTGATTAATCTATTCTGAAGACAGGTGAAACCAATGTTTCATCAATGCCAAAGTCTACATATAAATATACCTGATTATGTGTAAAACTGACCAATAACAGATAGGAAATAAAATGAGTAAGTGGCAGTCACTACCATTTATATTTCTGAATCTTTTATTAACTTCAAAGGAGGTTTTTAAAAAAATCTATTTCTTCCCTTTTTTCCTTCCTTCTTTCCTTTCTTTATTTCCACTTATTCACTTCCTCAGTAAATACTTAATGCCTATATACAAGGCCTCAGGGATCCTCAATTTGACTCTTGACTTCACAGTCCTTCGGCCTAGTAGAGAATGGGTGCATATAAAATGCTGTGGGAATTCATAAAATTATCTAATCCTCAAGGAAGCTGTTGAAGATTCTGTAACTCCAGTTCATCCTTACTGGTCACTAAAAAAGGGTACCAGGAAAACAAATAACCAATAGAAAATATTATTTCAAAAGCTGTAAAATCAATATATTTGGGGGAAAGTAGAAAAATAGATGATATGGAATCATAACAGAATCAGATACGGAAAGGAGCTGAATTTTGCTAAAAAATATTGAGACATATCTAGTTTAGTGAGCTAGCAACTGATTTAACCAACATAAATTATTTGTGTAACTACACTCTATTACCAAAAGAGAAAACAAATTGGTCTATTCAAAATATAATAGTAAAACAGACCTCAAGACACAGAATAGCTAATTTCTTGTATTTTTCTTGTCTTGACATAAGATAGAGAACTACCTAGAGACACAGTGTTCATTTCCTGACACTGTAGACAGAGTTTAAATAAAGTGCTATTCAGATAATAATGAAAATGGTCATGAAACAAATGACTATATTCATGTGGTAATTGGGGCCAAAGAAATGGATTTTTCATTAACTCACTAAATTTAATTATTATATTGGTTACGTTAAAGTATCACAAGTAATGCTGAGAGCTTAAATGTTGCTCTTCATATATTTGCGTGTATGTGCATGTTTATGTGTTTTTCCCTATACATTTGACTAGGAGGTCTTATTAGATCAAAACGTGCTTGTTTAGTTGCTTTGGTAGAGTGATAGGTGAAACATCTGGAAAACTTAAATATACTGTCAGAATAATTCCTAAGGGTAAGTATACCAGAAATACCGATGTCAGATCTATAAACAACAGAAATATAATTTTTTAAATAAACAGGTTTATCCTTAAAGAAATAGGCCATGACTGGATTTCTTTTAAAATCTTTTTTAAAAATGTATTTTTTTTTCCCATCTCATTTTGCCCAGGAAACACTTTGTTATATTTTAATTGTTCTTATTACAATGTCTGAAAATTCAATAGTGAAGAGTTTTCAAGACTTGTGAGAAAAATGTCCTTGAGAATTCACTCTCTATATTTATGCACCGAAAATGTATATATTCTCTCGGAGTACCTTGCATTTACATTTTCACTTTTCTTTTTATCTCATTCCTCTTTCTCAGCCTGTTTTTACTAGTGATGAACATGGTCCCTGACCTGAAATTAGTATAGCAAAATCTTAACCTCTAAGAAATTCCTGAGCTTTTAATCAAGTGCTTATTCTTTCAGAAGAACATGATTGAATTTGCTGCAGATTCTTTAGACGTAGATTTAGGATCTGAGCTTAGAATAATGCTACAAAGAGAACTTTAAAAAAAATATCTTGGTCCTTTTTGTGTGAGTAAATTTATTACTGTGCACTTGATTCATTGCCTTTGTCCTGTAGCCTCTTCAAGGCTGACATGGGTGATGTTTTTACCAAACTAAAGAAGGGCTTTGGATTTCTTTATGTATGTTTCTCTTTAATAACATTCTTGTAGCTTTAAACATAGAATTTTGGTCCTGTTTCAGATATTTGGATGCAGCATCTAAAGTTATCAGTGATAACTCTATAGCTGCCCTAAGTCTGTGCCTGACCCTAATCATACTTTATACACATTATATGATTTAATCCTTAAGAACTCTGTGAAGGAAGCATCAGAGCCCCATTTTACAGATGAGAATAATTATACTTAGTGAAGTAAACTATCCATAGTGACATTCATAGAAAGGTACAAAATATATAGATATAGTCACATGGAACTACATAGTTCAAGGGCAGAAGCAACTTCAAACACAATGGACTATAAGGGTTCAAATCATGTCATCAGTCCCGGCTCCTGCTTTTCCATCTCTCAGCTCGCTTGTCTGTAGGTTTCATCTTTTGTAGGGGTTTCTCCTTGTGGAGACACAGCTTCTGGTAGCCCTCTCAGAGACACTTATTGAATATAGCAAGTTTTTCTTCCTAGTAGTTCCAAGAAACATTATAGCAGGGAGTATTATTAGTTATGAGTATCTCTGGTTAGGTAAAAATCCCATCTATGTCTGATCCGATGTTTTATCCTTGGGACCTCATGCAAAAGATGGACACACAGACCGAAAATGGACAAATAATACTTCCCTCGGAAAACTCTAGGGCTTTTACTAAAAATGGGAATAGATACTGGGCGGACAAAAACAACAGATGTTATCCTCAGACTGTTCCAGATGAACTTTGAGGTATACTCCGGATCTCAGGTGCAGTACCACTCCCAACATCAAGCCTTCGACAGTCTGTCTCCCAGCCAGAAATGGTCTGCCTTAACTTCACAGGAGCTTGCACCTCTCACGAGGCACTAACATCTTCTGCTTCATGTTGTGTATATTGTGGTTATTAGGGCCTATGTCTGGATTTTCTTCCAGGCCTTTTTTATCTCCTACCTCATCCCCAAAAGGATTTTAGAGCATTCCTTCACAATATTGTGCAACCAGCTGAAATAAATAGAAGAGGATATTTGAGTGAAAGAGAAATAAAAAAGCTAGGGAACCACTCTAATACCCCTAAGCATGGACATTCAACAAACTCCTATGTGGATATCCAGACAGGTTGAAAATTCCTGAATGCAACGCAGGAAATACAGTCAGGATCACAGTGTTTTATAAAATGAAAATAACCTTTAGTTGAGGTCAAACATAGCCTTTCTTGCCACCAAGACAGGCCATTGACAGAATGGTTACTGGGAGGTGGTGATATTTCTCCTGGCACATCCTTGCTTTGAAGGGCATGAGGAGTTTCTGTACAACCAGTTCTCTCCGGGGTCCTCAAGTCTGAATTGTAAGCTGCTGGCCGTCAGGAGCCTGGTGGTGTTTAGCACCAGGCCGTGTTACCCTGGACAGGCCTGGTCAATGAGTAATCTCTGGAAGGATGGCTAAAAATAGTTTCTGAGTTGCTATCTAGGTTCACATGTAATTTAGTTGAAACCCTGCAGGTTTTCTCTATTGCACTTTGCCTACAATGTAAACATGTTCATTCAAAGATAAAATAAGTGACTTCACAGTAACAGAATATTTTTGTCCATTATTTAATCACAATAGAAAAGCATCTTATATTTTTTTCTCGGTTGTGAGCCACAATTTGACCTAATTCTTGAATTACCTTTCTTTTATGATTTTTCCTTTTTTCCTCAGGATCCACGCCATCCTCTAATGCGATGTGGGGTGGGAGGGTGCCCTTTACCTTCGCCGTCAATGCCGTCTTTGAACACAGCCTTGAGCTTGTTAACTAGAAGCAAGGAGCCCTAGGCCTTCCTTATAAACAAGTAAAGGAGCCTTCAGCCCCCCTTGTAAATGGCTATTTATTAACATATACCATCACCAAACAACGTTTTACAATCCCAGGCCCCCACACCATTCCACCACTGTCTGTTCCATTGTAAACTGAGGGAGGCCTTCGGCCATCTGTTTCATTAAATGCCAGAGGCAGTGAACAATATCTGAACTTCATAAAGCGAGTGTCAGGGCTTCTCTCTCCACAAATCTCCCCCTTCTTCTGCTGCTGCCACTGCCGCCACCACCATCACCACCACCACCACCACCACCATATTTTTTTGTTTGAACGCTCACATTGTAAAGTAGTGTATTCACACATCAATTTTAAAAGGCTCACTGTGTTATACGATGGGACAAAGGGAGCTCAGTAACAGCTCATGCACAGTGCAGGTGGTCGAGCTAGCTGCTACCCAGATCAAAAGTCAAACAACTGTGAATCTTCTTTTAAAAGTGCAGTTAGGGAGACAAGGCAAGGCTTATCTGCACAAACAAGAACGAGTTATAGATATACATCACAAATGCAGGAGGACAAAAAAGGATTTCATAATCTTGCAGGATAAGAAAACTTTCTAATGCTCAGGGTATCTCTGGAATATGTAGTTTGCTGGGTTTCTTTTTGTTTGTTTGTTTCTTTCTTTTTTACTTTATTTTTTAATTAGTCTTTTATTGTGCGGCGATTGATAATTATTATTTTTGTTTTGGTGCTGTTCCGAAAGTAGCTAAGATTTTTTTTTAAGCCACCTTGGGGGCAGGAAATGGCTCCTTTTCATGGCTGCATTTTATTTTTCAACAGCATTTAAGGACAGACTCCTATTTATACCACACAAGCAGTTTTGTCTGTTGTAAACAAAGTAAGTGGCTGGGAATTGTGCTTTCCCAGAAATGTTTTCCAGGGAAGCCATAATAAGAAACAACTGTGTACATCTTGAGACTTTGTCATCTAGGCATTGAGAAAGAATTCTTTGCTTTTAGGGGGGGAAGAAAACACTTTGTAAAGAAATATATTCACTATCGAAAAGTATAATTGAAATATTTGTTAAATTCTAAAGTTTGGCACCCTACTAGTATCAATGGAGGTTGTTTGTTTTTTTGTTTTGTTTTGTTTTGTTTTTTGCATTAAATTGTCTCTAACATTTTTAATAAGAAGTTGAAGTAATGGGAGGTATATAATCATTTTTTTAACCTCAATATCATATTTTAAAAGTTAGTGACTTCTTTTGCAGTTATGTGAAGGACTTTGAAACTAAGTAGGACTATCAATGGAGAAAATGCCCAAAAAGTATATTTTATAAAAAGTTTAAAAAGAGAGTTGATGAGGCTTGGAATTATGAAAGAATGGTTGGTACCCAGGTTTCCTATACGTATATTATAGTTTACCTAGAAAAAAACCACTCCACTTTCCATCTTCTGAAACCTTAATGATTCTGTGATGGAAAAAAAAAATCAGCTTTTCAATTATCAAGTTAGTTAAAAGTATCTGAATCAGGTCTCCAAGTGCTTTTATGAGACCACACTCTCTCTGTCTCCAGGCATAAGGGTGACGGTCGCTGGCTGGGGTGGGCTTCCCAGAGTCTGAACCACTGGAGTTCTTCGAAAATTTTTGTATGTGCATGTATGTGCACCTTTCATAATATGTTTAAGAGTCCATGACCAACTCCAAACAAGTTGAGAAAGGAAGCATTGTTCCAGAACTGTGTACAATGTCCTAGCTAAATACTTCTTAATTACTTTGATATGCTGGCTCATTTGAAATCTGTCAGTCTACCAGAAACACTTATTTTGAATTTTCCACAAAGTTTAACAGGAAACTCTGCGAGAATACCTTCTTTGGGAAATCAGATTATGTATCAAAAATAAGTCCTTAAAGACAATCACAGCTATTAAAATTTATACTACAGGGCCTTCTGGTTTGTACGACATATTTACATGCATAATTTCATTTAACATAATCATCCTAAGGATTCTATGAATTGGTATTGCCATTATTATCCTTATGTTGTAGATCATTGAGACCTACAGAAGTTGAGTCTTGTCCAAGGCCATTCTACCAAAATGGAGAAAACTTGGACCAATACCCAGTTCTTAGCAGTCTCTTAGCAGAAACAGCAGTAGCAATCTCCTTCAACAGCAAATGTTTAATGTTTATTGTATAAAAAGGAATATGTTAGGCATCAGAGATTCAACAGACTCAGCATTCTGCTCCCAGGTAGCTTAATATTTTTAAGAAACAACAATATATAGTGGCTTGTGCTGTGGAGTAAGCAAGAGATAACTGCAGTAGGCCATGACAGGAAGGAGAAATCCTAGGTCCTGTGGTCAGGTAAGACTTCAGAGAAGATAGCAGGTATCCGGTCCTAAAAGTTACTGCCTAATTCTCAGCCCACACATGAGAGATGCTGCTTCCCTTTTTATGACAGCTTCAGGGAATAACTCCTAGTAGAAAAATGTGCATGCTGGGGGTTGGTGTTAGAAAGATCTGTTTGTCCACAACTGTGTCAGGAGTACATAGGAAGTTAACAAACAACTTGTAACTGCACCTGCTCATAAAGTAAATATAATCCAAGGCTTACTGAGAATTTTTTTAATTGCAATGGCTTTAAGAGTTTCTTCAAACAAATTAGAAAGGCTTGAAGTCACCTAAATAGTTCTAATTGTAAACAATTATGAAAAACCTTTTCACATGTTTTACCCAATTTCAGAAAGATATTGAGAATTTAACCTTCTTAACTAAAATTACATATTTTTATATAACTGTTATGGCCTCTGAAATTATACTGCATGTTGACTAGACCTACTATACATATGATTTATGAATAGATGCAAAGAATATTGGCAGAGTACATGGATTATTTTATTGTAGCATATTAATTATTCAATAAGTGTATAATTTTTAAAAACTGAACTTTTTCATATATTCCAATTAAATCTTTCTCATTAAATGAGCTTATAGAAATTTATTTAGTAGAAAACTTGCCCAGCCAATAAAGAAAAGCATTCATTTTCTATTATGTATACATGATCTGAAGCCCTAGTCTTTTAGGTCTTTTAATCTGTTTGTTCAAGGCCAAGCCATTTATGTGGATAATTTTTAAAGCTTCTGTATAAAAAAAAAAAGAACATTTTATTTATTCACTGGGGTTTTTATGTGCCTTGAAATTGCATAGATAAAGTATTTTCAAGCTCATGGATCTGGAGGAGATAAAAGGTCTCTTATTTTATAAGGCTTTATGTAAGCTTTTCAGATGTACAGTTTTCTCGTGGCTAGAATTTTTTAAATAAAACATTTCACTATTATAATTGGAGTTTGATGTGGGCATCTTTTTTTAATTCCCTGAATTACATGTTAAATTATGCATTTAAGATCATTTTTATTACATTTTACCTTCTGTATTTTAATAATTCTCTTGTTAGAGATAATAATTTACCAATCCTCATTTTTAGTACTGGGCAACTATTTAATGTGACTAAGAGTGGAACCTCCCCTCCACATCCCCCCCAATAATCAGATTTAAGAGAGAAGGAGTAAAAGACACAACTTGATTTTGCAACATATTGGTATGAGGATGAAAAATTATTTACCTCCCCATCCTTAAGAAATTGTGCTAAGCCTAGAAAACTGTGGAAGGGAAAAGAAGAAGCATTTTTTAACTCTCGGGCAACTGGACCCAGGCCAGATTCTGGGTGAACATTAACTGCTGTTAGCTCTGCCATGCCAAGGCCAAGAAACAGCTTTCCCTGGCTGGAGCATTCCCAAGCTATCACGGCCATCAGACAGGTGGGGAATAAATATTGTAGAACGGTAGGACATTTGAAGCGCAAGCTCCTGATCCCCAGGACTCAATTTGGAGAGGCTTCAATTGGAGCAAACAGGTGTTCCTGGGAGGAACTGTCATCAGGTGGCTGGGGGGGATGCCATTCTTTCGCACACATAAAAAGTTTCCCTTCCCTCTGCCCGCAGGAAAATTAGAATTAACTACAGCTTTTTCTTTTGAAATGGAAAAAGAGAAATAAAAATATGGCACCAGGTTTTGGCTCTAACTGGATTTCGTGGAGCCTGTAATCTAGAATAGATGATGAGAATTCTTGAAGCAGAGCACCCTTACCGTTTTCAGCACTGGAAATGCTGTAAAAACTGAATGAATGCAAAGAATCTTTTGACCCAAGATGGTAGCTATAAAATGGAATAGATTTTCTTCTGCTACTGATTTGTTTATTTATGAAATGCTTATTTCATGAGCACTTGCAATTTTCTAAACACGAGGCTAAGTGCTGGGAATAGAGTGTAAGATGGGAAAAGGCCCTGCCTTGAAGGTGCTTAGCTTAAGTTATAATAATGGTAATTTGTCAGAACCTGAACTTGAACCTGACTGGTCTTGGGGAAACTGTAGATAGTAGTTTCTGGCATCAGATTTTTTTTCCTATAATGTCACCATATAGAAGATATGACTAACATATCTTTTAAGGCATTTTTTTAAATCATATTTTCCTATAAAACATAAAATAGTAATATTAAGTGAAATTTTTAGAAAAAAATATTGTTTTTAATTCCTCTACCTTAAAACAACTGCTCCCTTAATGCAGTCTTTCAGGCACAATCCATGTATAATGTTATATTTTTTTCTCACTTAATTCTGTATCTTAAATATCTGTTTAAGTTTCTATATAATCTTCATAATTGTATTTTTCATATTTTAAAAAATTGAAAAGTAAGTTTTTTAAGGCTATTATTTAGTAGGAAAAAAATTAAAACTTTATCAAGAAATAAAGAGAATGTTACCCATAATCACACTGGTAAAAGGGAGAAACTATTAAGTTTTGTCATATTTCATCCCAGTCTTTTTCTATTTATGTTTCTATATATTTTATTTATATATTTGAAATCATACAATATATGCAACTGCAAATTGCATTAAGGTTATATGGAAAGCATTTTCCCGTGCCATGAAAAACTCTTTGTAATTCTCATTTATAGGGGTTGTGTAATATTCTCTCATAGAAATATTTCCTTTATGTGAGAACACAAGTTTTTTTCTAGCTTATACATTGATGCTATGTGTCTTCATTCATAGATTATTCTAGTTTCTTAGTGTGGCATCCTTGAAAAGAATAAATGCTCATCTACTTTATGATTTCCCCATTCTTGAGTTTTTAACTTTCTAATCTTGTAGTCAGCTGGGATATATCAAGAAACTTTTTCAATAAAAGTATGATTTCGATACACAGATGGTCCCTCAACTTATGGTTTGACCTAGGATTTTTCAACCTTATGTGATGAAAAGGTATATGCACTCAATAGAAACCATATTTTGGATTTTGAATTTTGACCTTTTCATGGGCTAATGATCTGCAGAATGACACTCTCTGCAGATGCCCAGTGTCGGCAGTGAGCCTCACTTCCCAGTCAGCCACGTGGTCATGAGGATAAAAAACCAGTACTCGACAGTGTGCTGTGTAACCAGCATTTTTCTGGATATTGTGTTTTGTGTTTTCTCATCCTATATGACCACATCTGTGTCTCCTGCTTTAAAATAATTGCCCAGCTATGGACTAGCATAAGTGTTCTGAGCATGTTTAAGGTAGGCTAGGCTGAACTATGATGACCAGTAGGTTAGATGTATTAAATGCATTTTCAGCTTATATTTTCAATTTACTGTGAGTTTATTGGGACTAACCCCATCATAAGTTGAGGAGCATGTTAGTCTGATCCTCACATATAAAGAAACTGCCACCACTGCATATGCATGACATGGACATTTGTATGTATCTACATATATTGGGCTAGGTATGCTTTTTTCAGATCTTACCCTTCCTAGGAATCTAAAGATCTTGAGCTACTCTTACTGTTTTAGATCAGCAAAAGGGTAGACCAATGTATGGAACTCTATAGTAACATGTCTTTAGGTTTTGTTTCTTTGGGTTTAGTTTTCTAAATCTTTGGAATTGAACTTTAGAATAGAACGCTCTACACAGGACGTGTCTACATGTGAGTCTCTTTCACTCATTTTGCATGGATCACAAGAACTTTAAATCCTCAAATTCAGATCTTCCCTCTAATCCTCGGGATCATTTCCTTTAATCATGTCTTGGATTTTTGTTGCAATTCCAAAATTTCTAGTTTACGAACATCTGTGATTTGTACATTAGACCTCTATTTTATATCTTCCATATCTTCCATAATTCTACTTTTTGCAGCATCATTTCTACTTTTTACTGTTAATTATAGGAATATTAATTCTGCTATTGCATTACTAGTTCCCCTGAAATCTTTTCTCTTACCCATCGCTATTCTTTTACTCTTTTATCTTTTTAAAATCTCACAAGGTCTTACTTTACAGTTTTTTGTCCTTCACTTTGCTCTTTTTATCAACAATGCCAAACAATTTTCAAGAACAGTTTTTGTTTTTTTAACAATTTTCAGAATTGTGTTCTTTTTCTGACTCCTTAGGATGTCATTTCCTTATCATATTCTTTAGCATCTTTTTTCTATCATCCTCATGTGGTTTTAGTTTTTATTTGGTTACTTTTTAAAACTTTTTATTGTATCTGCAAACGAATGGTAGCTTTATGTGCTCAGCTTTGTCTAGAGATTGTCTTTTGTCTCCAGACTGCCTTTATGGGAATAAAATGGGGCTTCTTTCTTCCCCCACTCCTTGACTCTGGCATGAAAAATGTTCAACCCATGAGTGTACAACTGTCATCTCCTTCACATTTTTACCCCCACCACCTCACACAGACACACTTTACTTATGAAGACCACATTTCCCAGAATTCATTGCATTGCACCATACTTTGCCTATCGCTACCTAATATTGATTTATTCTTTTCATGTGAAGTCTGGTTTCTTACTGGCTGTAGAAAAGGAACAAGATGAGGAGTGTAAAGAAAGAGAAATGAATATAGAAGTCCAAATGCCTCCTGGGTAGAGACAGCTGCTTGATTTCTAGTTGTTACAGACCTTGCATTTTTTTTTTTTATCTAGGAACAGACTTTGTAGGAGATGGACTACTGCTTACATTTGCCAGCCCAATTCACTTTTTGTAGTAGTACAAAATCCTTATAGGCTCTGGCGGTTTGTGATGAAAGTTTTGGTGGTGTAAGTTTTCATCATCTATTTTTTCATTCCTGTTCAGTGGGTACTTTGATGGGTGTAGCATCAGGAGCCATCAACCAGACACCATTTTAAACTAGAAACTGTGGGTGATCTTTAAAATTGCCCAAGATAAGGGACCATGCAAACCATTTCTATAACCCAAGCCTTGGGCCTGTATTCCTGGGTAGTCTTGTTTTAGCTATTGCTATTTAATTATTGATGATTTACTGACACAAGACATGGAAGCCTTAGGGAAAATGAAATCCCATGTGCCAGTTTCTTTAGATGAATCTTCTTTGAGGTTTAAGTGTCCCTCTAAGGAATATAGTGAAGCAGGATTTGGCGGGGGGGTTGGGGGGAGTCATTCCAAATGCTATCTAGGAAAGGCAGCTGAGGCATCTTATTCATTGATGGTGTCTACTGATGCATCTTGAAGACCAGACATGTCTGCCTTGCTTTACTTCATGACAGCCTCATATAAGATAGTCTACTGTAAGCCAGGCATCCTCACACATTTTCATACTCTGAATTTTCTTTCCCTCTCCTTCCTCGGAAAGCGTCTAATCTCCAACAATAAAAAAACGACCTACTTACAGGAACTGATTCTCCCTATTAATGTTTCTATTCTGGAAAGCATTTGTTAGGAAAATCATCATTCGCTTCACAGATATGTGCAAGGAACTTTGCTGGATCTATAGAGATGAAGGTTGACTCTTGCCTTCAGAAAACTCACATGCTGGTCAGAGAAAGATAAGAAGTGTGGAAAAAGGTCTAAGTGAAGATGGACGATGATCAGAGACCTCAGCACACAGTTCCTAGAGTCTAGACATTATTACCAGTTTGGAGAAATTAGGATGAATTTTGTGAATGACATGGCATTTGTAATGACCCTTGAAGGAGGAGTAAGGTTGGCCCAGGCAAAGTTAGGTTCCAGACTAAGGAAATAGCATAAATAAATATAGGGAGGTAGCATTTCGCAAGGCAGTGACAGATAATTCAGATCAGCTCTTTATTGTCAACTCTGTGATTTTTGCCTTTTATTTCTGGTATTCCTATTTTAATAGCAAAATGTGGGTCACCTCACAACACATTTGCAATTGTGCACAACTTTTATCTCCTTCCCAGAAGATAAAAGCTTGGCAAAGTCATAGTGATCTAAAAATCTAGCTTGACCTTCTCACCATCATTATTCCTTATTGAGCACCTACTACGTTCTCCCAGCAGAATGAACCTTATTAAAGGGCCAAATTCTTTTACAGTTTTCATGTAGCCCATTGATACGTTTCTTTTTACGAGTTCTTATTTCTTCTTGAGCATTCATGGTTTCACAATGTTTTTCTAAGGATTCTGAAAGGCATTTCAAGTACAGTGGACTGTATGTAGGCAGAATAGACCTCCGACGAAAAGTGAGAATGTTTCTTTAGGGCCACCAAGCCATTGCAAAACCATGGACCAGTGCCCAAAATGCCTTCTTTAGAGCTTGTTATCTTGATCATTAGACTTTATTGTCTCTTCAGATACTATTGGACATCACGGTGACCTGTTGTCTCAGCTCTGCTGCATATGATTTAATCAGATTATTCGCTGGGAATAAGTTAAGATAGGGCGAGATGGGAGCTGATCCTGGAGGAATTTAGGAGACCACGTTCAGAGAGCCCGGCAAATGTCACAACACTGACTGAAACTGACCAGGACATGCTTCTGCATATTTTCTTTTTTTAAGCAACAGTTTTTCTTTAATAGGACTCGAAATTTTTAACCTAGTTTTGCTTTTGGAGAAAATATATTAACCATTTGTCTTGTCAAGAGATTACTTTTAAAATTTTTTTTCTGAATGAAAGTCACTCGTCTCTCAGAGCTGGAGTTCTTCCTAACTGCACGCCTGCTTTGTTAATCAGGTTTTCTGGCTTTTTTTATTCCTATTTGCAAATGTGGATGTTTAGCAGCCAGCCTTAGAAGGAGTGGCTGTCCTCATCAGCATGACTAAAGGGTTGATGAAATACTTGCAGGTACCTGGCAGGGTACTGTGAAATCGATCCCTTGGCCTTTCAAATCTCTAAGAAGAAGGAAGTGTGAGTAGGCAACACAGATGTTAACTGATGGGTGACAGGTGAGCACAACCTCTTGGCTGGAGATCCAGTCTGTGATTTTCTGATTTGGTATTTATTACACAAATAGGATTGTCAAAGGAAAAGAAAACATGTTTTTTAAAAAATAAAGAAATCCCTCATTATCTAATACACCTACAATGATCTTTTCCTCTTTTTTTGTCTTTATTCATATGTTGACATTTTTCTTTATATGACTTTAATACAATTTTAAGTTCTTCATTTTTTTAAAATATAACATGATACATGATTTGATATTGTAGTTACTCTTTTCTTTTGTAATCAATTTATTATGAATTTAAGTTCGGAAAAGCATCATGTTTTGGCATTCTTTTTCTTTTTTTTTTTTCAGAAAATTGAAGGGCTGACTCTAAAATGTCTTAGAGGCCCTCATCCTAATAGTTCATAGCACTCAGAGTTTTGATAATTGAGTAGTGAGATTTATTTGCACCATTCCATACTACCCACACAAACCACTTGCATAGGTTAATTTGCATATGTTTTATGATAATATCAAGGATGAAATATACATATGAACAAAAAAGGCAGGTCACTCTGTGATGGAGATAAATGTGGTGGGTTCCAGAAATAGTTCCATTTTCCCAAAGTAACCCCTAATGGACTAAAAAGTAATAACTGAACTTAGGTTAAGGTTTCATGCATCGTCTTTGTCAAATATCAGTACTTGATCATTTAATCAGTATCAACCATGGTACCTATTTGGTGGTGTGCTAACCAGGTAAAATTTGTCTCTGCTTTGCACAGAGCACTGAGGGATAGCTTAGAATAAAGACGGCTGGGAGGAGAGCTGACCAAAGTGTGGTTTCAGAGCTGCCTCTGAAGAATGGATGTGAGCGGGTGATGTGGTAGGAGGTGCTGAACAGCCAGGGGGCAGCATGGGAGCATTTTGCACCTTGAGAAGGGGGAGAGAGAAAGGAAGAAGGGGGATGAATGCAGCTTCACCATGTTTCCCAAGCTCAGCCTTGGGGAGGAAGATGGATGACTTTTTGTCATCTCTGTATTCCCTCAGGGACAGCTGCAACAGAATCTCTCTGCTGAGATAGAGGTTGAAAACGAGTCATCTATGGGCTGGCTGTAAGCGGCCTGCAGAAACTTTTTTTTTTTTTTTGGTCTATACAGTTTTTTGTTTTTAAAATTGAGATATTATTTACATATGATATAATTCATGCATTTTACATGTAACGTTTGATGAATTTGGGTCATGGTATATAATTGTGTAACTACCACACACATGAAGACATAGACCAGTTCTCTCTGAAGAGTTTCACTCAGTCTCTGTACTCACTTCCCTTCCCCTCCTCTTCTCCCAGGCAGCTACTGATCTGTTTCCTAACACTAGAGTTTGCCTTTTCTAGATAGAATTTCATGTAAATGGAATCATAGAGATTTGTAGCCTTTTGCATATGACTTCTTTCATTTAGAGGAGCCCATATGCTTTTGAATTCATTCATATTGTCCTGTATGTTCGTATTTCATTCCCTTTAATTGCTGAGTAATATTTCATAGTAGGGATATACTACAATTTATTTATCCATTCACCAGTTTATAATCATGAAGGCTACTTCCAGTTTGGAACTGTTGTAAATAATGGCGCCATGACATTGTGTACACATCTTTTTGTGAACATAGGTTTTCGTTTCTCTAGGGAAAATATCTAGGGGTAGGATTGCTGGGTCAGGTGGTAAATATATGTTGAATTCTCTATGAACCTGAGAGACTGTTTCCAAAGTGGCTGAACTATTTTGCATTTCCATGGCAGCGTATGAGAGTTCCAGTAGCTCTGCATAGTTACTCCTAAAACATTCAGAATACCTGTCAACAGTTAAAACTCAGAACCCTGTAGAGGGAGACATGGGCTCCAGCTCCCCCCAGTTCCTGTTTGATCCATTTTACTCATATATGCTGTCCACCTCTCCCCTGCGGGTTTATGAGCCCTGCCTTAGAAGTTCTTCTGAGCGACTTACATTCCATGGCATGTGGCAGGGCATAAGAGCTATGGAGAAAGGCAAATCTGGATTAGAATCGCAATCTTATCAAAGCTCTAACTTGAAACACTTACTTAATTTCTCTCAGCATGAGTTTCTTCATCTGTAAAATACTAAGGTTAACTTATTCAATGGTTTGTTCTACAAATGAAATAATACAGAACATCTCAAGCACCTAGCACCAGGCCAGGTCCATGGAAAACGTGCAATAGATATTGCACATCTAGTACAATTAGTATTATGGTATAGTCCAGTGATTCTTGTATGTGCTAGTATCTATGTGTTAGATACTGTGTGTTATTATGGTTTAGTTTAGGATGTGTCTGTGCACGCACACATGCACCCATGCATCAGAGAGTCACCTTTGTAGATTTTTTAAAAACATAAACACCTGATCTCCAACAGAATTACAGTCTTCTGGGCCAGACCTGAGCATGTACATTTTTACAAGTTCTGCAGAGGACCAAAATGAGCATCTCTGGTCAGCAACCATTGGTTTACCAGGAAGATAGTAACAAGGAGCCTTACAGTCTAAACTAGGTTCTACCACAAACTAGCTGTGTGACCTTGGGCAGCTCACTTAACCTCTCTGAGAGAGCCAGTTTACCTGACATCTTATGCTAGCAAATTGATCTTTCTCCATCACCAACTTCTTTCCGGTAGACAGTGGCTACAGTTGGAGACACATGAGTTGGACGTGGTTGTGGGTGATGCCTGCTTCCCAAGTAGTATGTCAAAATGAAGGCAAGGCTCAGACTGAATTCTGTCACATCTAGACATGCATGTTAGTAAGCAGGCACCAAAACCGCCATCAACCTGTCCTGGAGGCCCAGTTAGGTCCCTGTCCTCTGTCTGGAATGGAGAGGGCATTGACAGCAAATGCATGAAGGGTTCACTCAAGGCAAATGTGAGACTATTCTAGCAACAGGAATTGTGTAGCCTTTTAGTCAAAGTCAGGTAATAGACTCCTCTTTTAAGTGATGGAACAGAAGTAAGTCAAAATCCCAAGTCAAGGACATCATTCCAAGGGAAGTAGGCAGATGGAGTCACTAGATTCTGATGCCTTTTCTCTGCAGCCTGTGGGTGTTCTGAAGACATTATTTTTAGCCAGTCTACATAACTTCAATACCGTTTCTAATGTACTCATTAACAATTATTAGTTATGCTAATTAAAAGTAACTAATTAATAAGATAAATATGGCTGCCACACTTGTAGCTGCCTCTGCAATATGGCTTTCATGAGTCTTTTAAATGTGAACTAAACACCCCTGAATGTGTGTTTCTATTAGGCCACTACTCTGGCGTGTGGATTTAAACTAACTAATACAAACATAGATGTCACACTATCTACACGGAAGTATTTTAAAGTTAATAACAGAGAATATAACAGATGATACTTAAGATTCCAAACCTAAGATTCAACAGTTCTACATATGAAGGGGCCTAATATATGTACTGCTTTTCAGCACAACTTCTCATCCTGAAGTCCCCTTCTCAGGAAACTCTTGTGAGTTCCCAGGCCATATTAGTGTTCTTCCTTTCCTCATGCTCTCCTAGGGGCATACCTCTCTCATGGCAGCTTATTCCAACCTTTATAAAATAGCATCCTTTTTGATTTACCCACTTCGATTTCCATTCTTTCCTGAACTTGATTTGAGTAGTACCAGCACAATTGTTTTTGGTCCTATCTGCATAACACCTCTACTGCTTTTGTTTAAACTCAAATACCTTTTTTAAGTTTATCACACAGAGAATTCTCCATGGAATCATGGCTCGAATGTGTAAATTACACATTTTTTACATATCAATATAAATATACAAGTAAATAAAATGTTAAGAACATTAGTGCATATTTAAAATAAAAAATAATCATCTCTGTGCTGCCTAAAGCCAGCTCTGGTACCTGCAGTGGCCTACACATGGCACTGTGGGAACTCTTGCTGTGCTGTGTTTGGGGGTTCCTTTTCCATCTCCCCCACTAGGCTATGAGTTCCTGAAGGGGAGGCTGGCTTTCATCTCTGTATCCCCATGTCAGGAAGCCTGGCACCTGGTACATAATAAGCATTCAATAAAAGTTGGATGGATGAATGTCTCTGTCACTATCACAAGTGAAATACCATTAGCAAATAGAAATATTTTTTATTTTCTCTCACTTTGAGTCCCAGCTTCTAATAAACTTGGGCATTCAAATGAAATCAACACATAAGGAATTACAAAAACATGTAGAAGTGAAGTGCTGCCTCCTAAAACTTTTCTTAAATGACAGAAGTGTTATTCATTTAATTCCCCTAATATTAAGATTCTTAGAGAAATATTTATCTTAACATAGTACCTACCTTGAATCTTTCTGCATGGTATTCACTGCTGTCATTTCAGAATGAAGCTTTTGCATTTAATTAAATAAAGCATTGTAAAAGTTCACGATTTCTAATTTGGGGGTTGATTAATTCTATAAGCATCAGTAAGAAACATATTGAGTAGGAGAAAAGGTATGTAAGTATTTAGGTATATATAAAGCATCTAATTTTCTTAAGCCTTTTAAAAATATTTTTTAAATGCTTAAGGTGAAAAAGATAAACAGACTATTTGGTTTATTTGCATTGGTTTTGCTTTTTTCCCATAATTGCTGAGGCTGTTTTGTTTATAAAAAGGGAAGTGGTAGCAACCTCAAGAAGCAATTGCCCAGTCTCGATTTGGGACATTGTGAAAGTTCCCTAGCTGACTCGAAACACACACATTGAAATATGGTGCCAGTTGATTGTGGATAGTGGCTTCTTACAGTGTTTAGACTCTTTAGCAGGCTTATTCCAAGAAAGGCACCAAAGCTTGAGGGAGAGGGAAGGAAGACTGAGGAGGCATTGTGTGCCCAGTGGGCCAGCTCTTCGCCTCACCCATCAGCCCTGGAATAAAATGCTCATGCTGTGAAACTGAGAAAGTTGACTTCTTCACTCCACATGTGACCCATCCACTGAGGTTAATGATGGTTGCTTCAAATAGAAAGTAGAAGAGGCCGTAATTATGTTTGTAATCGTTTTTGCTGCCTTTAGAAAAGTTTGATTAAAAGTACAAATTGTTATGCAAGATGTATTAAGTACCCTTTTACTCTTCCTAGCATTCCACAAAGTGCTCTAAGGACTAAATGTTATAGAAAGACCCTCTCTCCTCTACTTGTCTCCACTGTGGTTTGTTTACTGAGTATTCTATGTCTAGAGAAAAATAGTAATGAAGGAAAATGATTATATGTATAAAAATGGGCACATCCAGGGAAATTCAGGTCTGTATCTCCATTGGTACTGTTTATTTTATTCTATTTTCTATAAAGTGGGGTGTGTTTGCATGCTTGACTGAATACTGGTGGCCTTCAATTAACTGGACCCGACTAACAATTCCAGATGGTTCTGAGGATCCAGGAGCACACTGCTTCATAGCTTTTTCCTCCAGCCCATGAGATTTACCGTTGTTGTGTCATTTTTGTAGCACAGACATTATTTGTAAGGCTGAATTACATGCATTTGGAGACTGACCTCAGTGAAATAGCTTCAGATTTCAGGGTATGTTTAGTATTGACAGAAAATAACTGGCCTCCATTCTGTATTTGTTTGTACACTGTTGAAAGCAAAATGTCTTAATATTGAAGAAACACAGGATTACTGAAATAACTTTATTCATCAATAAATTTGTTCCAGTCAAAATAAAGCTATTAAACATGAACTAAGAAAACCTGTACACAACCTTTGTCTATTAATTTCCTTGATCAGATTCTGTTTCCTCGGTTTTATTAATTTGGGGTGAGTCTCCAAGAAGAGAAAATAATCATCGCCGCTTTGTCCATGTGCATTCTGGAAATTATTTAAGCAAAGAGGTCACAGCACCCAGAGACCGTGTTGTTTTTTTCTACTGAGGAATTGTGTTTTCTTGAGTATATACTGAACTGTATGAACAAATCATTAAATGACACAAGTGAACAGAAAGAGAGAAGGATTCAAAAATTCTATGACCTCTGCTGTAAGGGTGGCTGACAGAAGATGCTGGTTTTAATTGCTTGTTTCTCTCTTGCCAGTTTTTGTTTCAATAAAACATTCCATGATCTTGAGGCAAAAGGTGATTGGGAAGGCAATATTTTGATTTTAATGGTTATATCGATTTGTTTTTATTCAGAATGATCAAAAATATTTTCCTATGTATAATCAAATAGCATTCATACACAAATCATTCTAGTTAGGCAGAAAGAGGCCATATTAATTAGTGCTGCACAGGAAATAGGATTCAATACAAACTTGCAGATCTTTTGCCTTTCTTCTGTTCTTGGTACTTTTTAACAGAATTTGATTATATCTGTCCACTCTCAACAGAGGAACAACAGAGCTTTGTTTTATAAAAAGAAAATTAAATAGCTATCTGAAAATTTTGTCTCTGTATTAGCATGTATATATTTGTTTTAAACTCTTTACCCTGTAGAAAGGCAACAATAGCACATTCTGATTTTTGTCTACTTTCATTCTGTTTAAAGTAACATCCAGGTTTGTGTATTTACATTATAAAATAAGAGGATTCATTTGCTTTGGAATGGAAGCTTCCAGCGGCACTGTAGGTTCATAAGCTAATATATTTAGCAAATAATGACAGAAAAACCTTAACGCCGGTCTCTATCACCTTTTACTGTCACTAGAACTGCCAAAATCCTTGTTCTCTAGAGCAGTTATGTGTGTGTGTGTGTGTGTGTGTGTGTGTGTGTGTGTGTGTGTGTGTGTATTTTTTAACAAAAAGCAGAATTCTAGTTGTGGCAAGGTGCCCTACATGCGATAGTCACCCCCACCTCTTTGGCGTAAGTGTCTTCCAGACACTGTATATTGTCCCACCACACTGGGCATGGTTTGCCCTTCATCGGAGACTGCTGGCTTCCTGCACAGGGAACCTTACCCAGTTTTTGCTGACGCTAGCAAAACACCACAGTGGTTATTGAAAACTATAGATGTAAATTCTTTGTGATGAAACCAAGATGGGGAAAAAAGAATTCTAACTTCAGGTTTTTTTTTTTTTAAGTGTAATAATTTATTGTGTTAAGTTGGGACAACACAGAGCTATTGCTTAGCAACACTGGATTAGGCAGAAAATAATTTAAGCTACCAAATGAGAAACATTTGTAATTGAATCTGCTCTAACACTTGTTTTACCACATGGCTTAACACCCTTTTGCTCACACATGGTTAAACACATGTTTGAACTGATGTTTTAACACCCGCCTCACACATCTCTATGCCCTTTGTTCACATGTGCTTAAACACATGCTTTGACACTCTTTGCGTCCTCATCACTGAACACAGTCAGAGTATTGTCTTGGGTCTCATTTTCTAGAATTCATCGGTTAGTAGCACTCAGCCAAAGACTGGTGCCTAGTAAAGTCACAGCTCTCTCTGCTAGAGGACCTCCACTCTTGGGTTTCTTCCGTCTGTCTGGAAAAGACAATCCTCATTGGGATGACCCCTGCCGTGGGCTTTTGTGTCTACTGTTCCCAAGTGGTGGCCTTTTCTGGTATTTCAGCAATGGGTGTGTCATGTCACAAAGGATTGTTTTCCATCTTGGCGAGTCTACTTGTGTTTTCCCAAACTGCCAAATTCTAAGGTCTTATTCATGGCCAGATGCAGAATTGAGGTAATTTTTTTTTTCCTCTTAAGTTTCACTTGGCAATTTCAGCGAAGTGGAAAATATATACCAGAATAGGGTACTTGTGTTGCAGGAATCTGAACATAAATGGAAAAAGTTTTTTGCCTGGCCTTTCATGAGTCTGGTTATTTGGACCCTCTCTCTTATTTTTCCTTATGGCATCTGCCATCACCTTAGGCAACATGACTGTCCCCTCTCACTCTGATCATCTAGACCAGCCATTGATGGATCCATAAAAGGTTGCCTCTTCTTTTTAAGATTATAGGACTCAGTATGTGACAGTACTTTAGAGTATAGGCAGACTGCTTGGGTTTGAGTCAAGGTTAGATTTCCTCAAATATAAAATGAGAATAATGATAGTACCTACCTTATTGAGCACATAGTAAGCACTCAAAAAATAGTAGCTCTTAATTCAAATAGAATAAAATAGTGAAAGTAACCTAAATTTAAACAGTGCTCTACAGTTCACAAAATGTGTTTTATCTATATCTTTTTAGATCACTATCAGAACACTGGGAGGTAAGACAATATCCCTGTTTTACAGATAGGCAAAGTAAGACTCAGATATCTTAAGAATTCTGCCAGAAATCGCATTGTTAGTAGGTAGTGAGGTTGGATGTTGAATGCTGGTGCCCTGACATCTAAGTCAATGTTTTTTTCTACTGTGTTACAAGGCTAAGTGCTGGGTATTCTCTGTAAGATGTACCAGGAAGTACCAAAAATAGCCCTCCCCATCAAAGAGCTTTCAGAAAAGTACAGATACTCACAAACCAAAAATAACTTTCATTTATTGAGAGATAACTATGAACCCATCCTATGGTAGGCACTTTATAATAAATCATCTCTCTAAATCTTTCCAACTGATTTGACAGGTGAGGAAACTGAGGCCTAAAAGGCATAATTAACTTATCCGAAGTCGAAGAACTGATAAGTAGCGGAACTAGAATTTGAATGCAAGCCTGATTCCAAATAAAACCCATACCTTTAACCATTACTCATATTGGCTCTCAACCAACAACAATAAATGAGTTCATAGACAAACTACAGCTATTGTATAAATCCATTTTGGATGAAGTATATTCTTCCCCTAATCATTTCTGGTTATGTTGCTGGGTGATTGATTTTTCCCCTCCGTTTTTTAACATTATAAAGAGGATAAGCATAACAAGAAATAAAACTTATGGCTAGTATATAAGAGCATTTGTAAATTAAATCCACATTTAGTCTGTACCACCACCTTGATGAAATTCAGAGCTATAAAATGTGCTGCCTGGCTAAATCTTCATGGAAAGTTTCTTTTACAGGTAACCAGTGCTTGCAATTATCTGAATTTAAGATTCATTTAAATTCTTTGACTTTCGGGTCCCAAAGAGTGTTAACGGATGCTAAATTAAATTATTTGAAAATAAATTCTACCTCATTGACCGGACTCTAAAAGGTCAATACTAAGGAAACTGTATTAAGAATGATCCCCTTGAGTTTGGTGAGTTGGAAGAGCATTTTTTATTATTGTACATTAATAACTCAAGCTATCTTCATAGTTGGCATTGAAGATAACTTAAAGGTGACTAGAATCCTTGAGCTAACTTTCCACATTAAATTAGTTTGGACCCAGATGCAGAGACTAACAATCAGACCACTAAAACAGAACAAGATCAGCCAGGAATAGCAACACTTGGATGCCTGACTTGTAGATGTAAGTGGGAATTAATGATTACTTTGAATGGCTGGAAGATCCCAGGGGAAAATTTGGGGGTTCTTCATTCCGTTTTGCCCTGAACACAGAATTGTTAGTACAAATACCTGGCAACATCAAAATACAGGTGCAGGTTTGGAATATATAAAGCCTCACTTTGGTTTCTTTGTAGTTTAACTGAATTTCACTATGTTGAGGTTCAAGATCAAATACTTCTATTTTTCATGTAGCATTTGCCAAATTTCCAAACCTCTAAGCACAAAATCCTCAGCCTTCATTTTTTTTTTTTTTTTTTTTTTTTGCTTGCCTGGAAATCTAGGTAGCACTGAGCCAAAAGTAGAAGTTATGAAGTGAGATTAGACTTGATTACGAACAAAAAAAGTCCTATGTCCAGAAATGCAGATGTGCATAGCAGTCCCGGGGGAATGTTGGTATTTGATCTCCAAGTCTTAAAGGTTCATGTTCTCAACGTTAAGAGGTGCAGGGAGCCAACTTTTATTTGTAACTAATGCTGAAATTACTCTGGAGATTTTAGAAGTATTGCATTACAAATCATTCAGCTTTGGAAATCCTACAGCTAGTGAGTTACAAATATCACTGTGTGAGAGAAAGGGGCAATAAGTGAAGGACATCATTCATAAACTTAATTTATACTGTTGCAGCATGATCATGAGTATACTGTGTGAGTTTTCGTTTCAACGAGAAAAGGCAAAAGGGGCATATGAACTCCACTGAGTCAAGACCCTAACTAAAAGAACAGAAAGTAAAGGCCTCTTTGTCGAGGGGAGTTGGGGGTGGGGGTACAGCAGTCAGCTTGGGCCTCAATATCTTCCTCCTTTTTCTAATATCTAACTTCATGACCTGGGGCAAGTCGCTTATTTATTGAGCAAAGCTTCCATTTTGGTGAAAGTATTCACAAATAAAACCCTTCAACAAATGCAGCGCCTATGGCCATCTCTGAAAAAGATACACATAGCAGACATTTCACCGCAAGGGGAGAACTTTATTGGGACCGTATCCAATATTAAAATCAAGAACAATTAGAGGCATTAATGTGTCACACAGCTGCCTTTTTTTTAACCTTAAACTTTTTTTTTTTTTATAATAGGTACCTTGTATTCTCTGATATTAACTAATTAAACTTCCTTTTGGGCTAGACCATTCTTATTTTAAATTCAATAGTGATCTAATTTTTTTTAATTAATAACTTTAATTACAACAACAACCAAGAAAAGACGGATAAATCTTTATCTTGGTTATAGAAACAACCTATTAAAGGCAAAATTATGCCTTTTATACTTTAACCAATAATATCTACTACTGGATGTGTTTATTTTCATTGTGAGGTTAATCTGCCCTTGCTATGAAATGTTTTTCTTTAGGAATTAAATGTATTTAATTTATAAATTAAATTCATGCATGCCAAACCATCACACTTTGGGAAGAGTTTTTAAAGCAATCAGAATGTACACTATTAAAAATATTTCTAAAATTTGGAATATAATGGATTATATCAATTATTAATGTACAGTAATAATGTAAACTAATTGTAAGTATATGGTATATTTTAAGTGAACATTATGTAAGTAAAATATAGGAAAATGAAATACCCCATACATATCATTTATATCACCCTAATAAATTCTAATTAAGGTTGTAGCATTTGAACATTTGCTACTTCACTCATCCTCACTAATGATATTTTTCAGATCTTAGATTTTGATAGATGCACTGTGGGCTGTAGAAATAATCATTATTTAGGTTGCTGAAAATAGCTTGCCAAAATTGATAATGAAAGTTATTTAAGATATCCTGTCAAAATCCTTTCCAATTAGCGTCGAGGTCTTGAAGGGCCAGACTTAGCTTTTTATTAATATGTTAGGTTTATTAATGTATTTTTTGATATATGCCTAGTGTGACTATCTAATACATCTTATGATATTGCATAATTATAATGCTTTTAATCTGTTATACCCCAGTCTATTCTTTGGTATCATTTAAAATTCAGAATTACGTACTCATAGTTTCATAACTAACAACTCATTAGGAAGCCATGCCCTTTACTTAATGTTACCTCTGAGGCAATCCATATTTAACAATAAACTAGAGAAATGTCTGACTACTTGACTGTCATTGACCAGTTTAAATATTTAAAGTTATCATCTGACCTTTGTATAACCACTTACAGAAAATGAAATAAAAGTTGTATATAAACCAGGGGGAAAGGAGTCCTTTCAAACAGTCTTTTCTAAATGAAGAATACTAGTTGTACTGTCAATAATCAAATATTTAGATTATATATATATACATATATATATGCACATACACACACCTGTGTGTGTGTGTGTGTGTGTATCTCACCATGCTGACTATATATTATTTTTAAAGGTAAAAGTCCTTTTTTCCTATTATTTTTCAATAAGATGTAAAAACAAGCATGTTTTTCTACAGTGCTCAAATTCAAATTTTTTAATTGTTATAATAATTTTACATTTCTGTCTTTTCTATTATATCTTAAAAGATAGCTTTTGTCTTATTTCTTTCTTTCCCTCCAAACAATGAGAAACTGAGACTGTTGTTTTTAGTGCCTTGCTTTCTTTACCCAGATAAATTAACACAATTAAAAATTACAATGGTTCAACCCCTTGATTACTGAGATATTTCTTACCTATATTATTTAGACCTGTGTCACTAATAAATGATGTTAAAAGTAGTCTAGCATAATGGTATGGCTATAGCGGTGTGATTTAACTGACATTTATTCAGTATCTACATGGTAAAAATAGTGTTAGGTTCAGTAGGAATCCAAACATGGGGTGATGTTGAAGATACCTCACATGGGGCAATGAGATAATTAGAGTCTGTTTTTAGATGCTGGACTGGTCGGGATTCTTAGATTCGAAAGGATGGAATCATCTAGATAATTTACGCAAAAAGAGGTTTATTAGAGCACCTTATAGACTTCGGGAAAGCCAGAGAAGCCCTTTTGGACCCTACACAGCAGCAGAAGGGACCAATCAGATTGCCTGGGAGAGTTCACTGCTGCAGTCTAACCTTGCATGGCACCCCACGTCAGAAACTAGGCTCCAAAGCCTCTGCCAGAGGTGTCCCAGAAGAGCAACTGCAGCCACCTTCCTATATGCACACACACTCACACTCACACATGCCAGACATGGCCGTCTCCTCCCATGCAACTGCCTCCTTTGCTCACACCCTCTTTCCAAGTTGTGCACAGACATCTGCCTTGCAGAACCTGAGCCACACCTGGAACCCGGTTATAAGAGAGTCTCGAAAATGTAGCTCATAGCTTTCTCGCCTTCGCAGTCAACGAAAGCTGCTAAGAGGGATCCAAATCTGTGTGGAATGAACCAATTCAGAGTACTCCCCCCACAACCCACTCCACCCCCGCAATCCTCAGGGAGGCTGTGTAGTGGCAATTCTCAAATTGTGTTCCAGGGAACCCTAAAATTTGGCCCACCCACCTATAGGTTGCCAAGGAGGATGAAGAGACCCAAGCAGGCAGGACTTCATCTAGAGCAGCTCCATGTTAGCCTGGTCCTCGTTAAGCAAATCTATAATCGTTGGCTTGAAAAAAGTTTTCTCCTCATTTTTTTTTTGTTCATGTTTGTTAATTTTAAGTTTTGAAGCCACCACTAACTTGCATATATTCTTCAGTACTCTATCTGCTACTTTTAATGTTAGGCAGATTATCACAAATATAGCTTAGCATTTCATTCCATAGCCAGCTTTTTAATAAAGCATTATCATTTTCATAGCCAATATTCGAAAATAATTGCAAATTATACTCCACTCACAGGCATCGTTAGGGAAAGTGCCGCTAACAGGCCCATTCATATTAGGAGTTTTAATGTGAAGTCACCACCTCCTGAGAACAAGCCTTTGAATTGTTTCAAAGCCTTTCCAGCATCTTCTCAGAAAACCTCAGCAGTGGAGGGCTATCCAGTCATCATAGCCATAGGGATGAAGAGACTGGACACATTTAATTACTCTTCAACTACTTTATTTCATTGGACATCAAAAACAAAATTAGCAGTAGCAGAAGACAGTGGTTACATGGGGTTAAATTAATTCATGCACGCTAATTAAATAACTCTCGTGCCTATGCCATTACGCCTGTTTCTGATGGTGGAGAACTCTTAGGAAGTTTTACCCACTTTGGTCTCTGCAATGTCACTATTTTACCATGTGGACTAAATCAAAAGGAAACAATCGCTAATCGTAGTAGGAGAGAGACAAAGCTACTATATATATGCACATATACTGGTCTTCATGAAAGGGCTTTGGCTGAAGGGTTTTCTCCTGTGATCCCTCTAGAGCATCTCCCACTCTGAACCATAACTGCTCACAGCCGATAAACGCTAAAGAAACTTGCACTTCTGCTACCTGTTCACTGCTCCGTCTTTCATGTGTTTGCACGATGGCCCAGCCTCACTCCTACCTGTTATGCATCGTCAAAACCCAAACCTGCTATGCTACTCCAGAAACAGACCAGCGGGCCAGCATTTCCTTAAAGCAATAGAAGCTTTCTTCATGTACACAAGGCCATGTTTGTCATGTTCCCACTTGCTTAAGATAGGTTTCAGAGTATTTTGTTTCTCTTACATTTTCCATAGTTTTCTTATACAAAAAAAAGGGCAAGTTTGTTGAACTATTCGTAATTTAAAAAATAGAACTCAGACGTTTTTTAAATATTAATTTCATGTTCATTGTTGACTATCTTGAAACTTCAGAAGAGTATAGAGAACAGAGTAAAACTCCCTGTCAGCCTCCATCAGCCATTGAACCGCTGCTAACACTTTAATACACATTTTCTATGCCTTTTTCTATGCATATTTTACATACAAATGAATTAATGTTTCATTCGTATTTTGTTTTAGAAACCTGTCCATGATTTACTGTTACTATAAATAAAATATTTTAAGTTATTGTCCTAATTTGGCAGATGATGTATGTTAGCCTAAAGAATATAGAATCTGCCAAAATTACTTATTTGAGTTTGGCTTATAAACTATAAAATTCTGTTTGACTCACATAATTGCCTTTTAGGGTTTTTTTTCCCTACCTTCAGCTGTAAAGTATCAAACCCAAATTAGCAGCTGCAGTCCTAGTTGCACTTTATTAAGTATATAAGTCAACTTTTTAACCCCTGTTCCCAGCGAAGTTGAATTAGGTAAGAGGTTGATAACATTCTTCACCGCAAAGAAAGAAGTTGTTCTTTTCTTTTCCGTTAGACAGTTCCATCCTGCTAACATTCAAGAAGTTAAACACAAAGAGTCATCGCTTCTCCCTCACATAAATGGACCCATCTTTCCACTGTGTTCATCAGGTTTATAAAATAGACAATCTCACACAAAATAGAAAAAGTCTGTAGTACCTATACAGGCTATGTGTATTACTATGGGTTTGTTGAAATACAAAATAATCTAGAAATATTTGTATTTTGAAAAAGACCGGGCCTCCGCCATGCAGTGATGTGCAGCATTCATCATTTATACGTGGGCGTATTTAGATAGGTGGAGTAACGGGTCTTTATAAGCAAGTTACATTGATTATGAGAGCAGATATAAGCTTGGGAATGTTTGTGTGAATGCTGCAGTATTTTTCAAGGAAGATCCTGTACCTTACATAGAGGACCATTTTTATAAAAGCAGTAAAATTTTTATGCCATGCCAGCTACATCTTCAACAAAACTCTGTTTTAGTTCTTCTTAGAGCTGTTTCTGAAGGGATGTGTTCTGCATAGTAATTGAAGTATTGCACAGTACTCACGACAGAAAAGAGTCACTGAGTATTCCAAGCAAGAATTGGACAATTTTTTTTATGACGTGGTGTATTTCAAACATTTCCACCATTCAGTGATCTCCTTTTTAATGGCCAAAGACACCAATAGATGTTACTCATCACGTTTATACAGAAGTCATAGTCTGCATACATCCATTATGCAGCCTTTCCCACTCAGCAGTTTACTGTGAACATTGCCCCTTGACATTAAATATTCTCCAAAAGGGATGTTTAATAGTCACGTAGTTTCCCTCTTAGGAATACAGGGGCAGTTCTTAGTTTATGGGTAGAAATCCACAACAAGCAAGTTGGTGCTGTCACCATGGTCACCAGTGGTTTTCTAAACCGTGGGCTTGCTGGCCCTCAAATGTGTACAGTAAGTTTTTTTAAGGACAAAGCCCAGGGCAGGGCTGGGGCGGGGGATGTAGCAGTGATGAGAGGGGTCTCTGTTCACCCCTCTCCTCATCTCCATCTTGTCCCTAATTAGATATCACCTTTTTTTTCCAGCATATTTTCTCCTTTACCTCACTCCGCTTCCTTTTTTTCAATTCCTGATTATTCTCTGCCTTCATTTTCTCTTTGTCACCACTTCTTCCCAATAACTGATTCCCTTTTCGGGGGCCTCCTCTTTTGTCAGTGTCTGGTTGCTTTGCTGACAGACATCTCAGGAAAGGGACAAAAAATTGGAGTACTGTATTTTTGTAGGTAAAGAATTTGTGGATGAAGATGTTTGACCCAGTGTCCCTCAACGCCTTGGGCAGGCCTCTGTTGTCCCTCTCGTCCTTCCCAGCCACCCCACTTTCTCTTTACCTGCGTTCCAGACAGACTGCTGCTCGCTACTCCCAGACACGCCTCGCTCATGCTATTTCTCCTGCCTGGACATTTACCATCCCCTCTCCCATCAAAATTCTACCCATCTTTCAGCATCATGTCTTCATGCTACATCCTCAAAGAAAGGAGGTGTCATTCTCCTGATCCTGCCAACAGGAGGAGTGCCACGTCACTTTGATTGGAGTGCTCCTATTGATGTATCTCATATGATTTATGTTTTATTTATGTCAGTACCTGTCTCATTCCCTCCACACTATTGTAAGCTCCTTGAGAGTAAGAACTGTCTCTCTCATATTTGACTCTTGTAAAGCCCCAGACACAGTTCTCTGCACATAGAAGATGCTTGGTAACCACTGGCCCATGAATTTTTAAACCCCTGATTTGAAACCATTGATTCTCTCTTAATTAATGTCATTAAATTTCTTCATTTAGTGATACTGTAGAGTAAGTTTGGGAATCATAGGTGGTTTATATAAAAGCACATAATGACCTATCTTGGTTATGTTGTGAAGCAATGCCCAGAGAGGCCGACTCTGAGTTTTACTCGATGCTCCTGCTCTTTCTTGCCTGTTGACTTTTTCTCAGACCAGTAACGTAACTTACCTTGGATAATCTTGAGCCACATGCCTTGGCTTTGATTTCCAGAGTCTTCCTCAGCTTTGTTAGTCAGTCTGCATTGTTGTTCTTTTGTGTGTGCATGAGCATGGAGACTTTGGCTTTTGGGATAATGTTACATTGCAAATCAAATTCTGCCTCAAAAGAACTTTTTTTCCACAATTTTCTGCATTTCTGAACAGGTTACAAAATGTCACGATTCAGTAGGGCCAATTATTAGATTTTCATTTAATGGGCAGTTTTAATGTTCTCAGAAAATCTGAATAGTAATAGCATTTTAAACGACTGCATTCCATTTAAAGACTCACAACCAGTTCTCTCTTTGAGCACACCTAGTTATATTTTTGGGTATCATTTAAATTCAGGCTCCCAATCCGTAGAAAAATCAATGAGTTAATGAATATCCTCATTTAAAAATATTTTATCCTAATTATAAGGCATATCTTGTGACATTAATTTGATGAAATTTCAAATCATCAAATTGTGCAGAATAGCCCTTACCAAGGAGTAATTTAGAGGGTTTTCGGTTTAACAAATGTACTGTTTTTTTAGGACCAGATTATGGCTTTGCTTACTTCGAGAAAAACTTTCTACCATTAAGGTTTTGGGGCCATGTCAGTATAGGTCAAACTTCGTGCTTTTTTTCATTATTGTATTTGCTTAGCATGTTTTATTTAGCCTATTAAATGAAAAGCATTTCTACTACTAATAATAATCACCCCTGACATTTGTATAGCAAATTCTTATTAGTAAATCACTCCCACATGTACTGTCCCCAGGCTTAGTGAGGTTCAGGGTCATACAGTGAGTAAACGGCAAAGCCAGCCGTGGAACCAGAGTTGGCCAAGCCCAAGACCAGTGACCTTATACACATGACTGGTGTGTGTTCATGTAAACCAGAGGTCCCCAATCTTGCTGGTACCAGGGACCCCAGTGCTCTTATGAGGCTCTAATGCCTGACGATCGGAGGTGGAGCTGAGGCAGTGATGCTAGCGCTGGAGAGCGGCTGCAAATACAAATGAAGCTTCGCTTGCCGGCCAGCCACTCAGCTACTGCTGTGTAGCCGCGTTCCTAACAGGACATGGACTGGTACCATGGAGACCCCTGTCATTAACTACCTTGAACCCTATGGAGAACAAGTTGGAGAAGAAGCCAACTAAGTGAAGACTGAGTTATCTGTTTTCTATGACGTCATCCACAGCTCATCCACTGTCCTCTGGCGTAACAACAAAAAGTGTGAATTCTCCAAAAAAATTCAAGCTGCTGTTTGAGAGAAGCCCACATGGCAGGCATCATCTCAGTTCTTCATACTGTCCAGTTGCCTCTGCATAGTTCTCTGTTTTCATCCTTATCTCTCTTTATTTTAAGCAGTTCTCTGTCCATTCTTCAGCTGAAGACACCTGGCACATGCGTAGTCTCAGGAAGGTAGAAATCACTGAGAGGCTTCTCAGCTGCCCAGTAGGATATGTCCAGGGTAGAGATCTCAAACCCCTTGCTGTTTTCTTCAGTATTTGAATAAGTGACTATATTAGTCATCAGACTTGGGTGTCCTCATTCTCAGTCTGCTTTGCTGTCCATGATCTGTACCCTGCTCTATCTTCTTCAGATGCCTCCTGCCTGAGTCACTTCATTCTTCTCTCACCCTCTCTCATCGATCAGAAAGCTGTAGGTGTAACATTACATTGGGCTAGCCAGACAATAACTTAATATCACTCTTGCTAATCTCCTTTATTAGACCAGTACAGAAGCAAGTTGGAGGCCTCACACGTATTTTCGGTAAAAGCTCGGGACTGCAGAATTGTGCAAATCCAAGTCTTCATGGGAATGCTCATCTTTTTAATGATTTCTCTGCTGGACCTGAGTAGGATTCAGTAACTCTGTGTGGACTAAATGGTGCAATCCAGCTACATGATATAAATCGTTACATCACACACATATACGTATATAACTAATATAAATCTAATCCAGAGGGTAAGAAAGAAAAAAGAATAAAATGGGGAGAGGATCGCAATTGAGGCATATCCTTCCCAGAGAAGCTTTCCGTAGTGTAACGTGCCTATTAAAGAAAATCGTGCATCAGGACAGACTTGCTCACTCCAATTTTCCACTTGCATTTCACTTCCACTCCTCCCTCCCCCCACATGAACTGATTCGCTTCTGTCGCTAATGGAGACTGGTGCAGGTTCAAGAGATTTTGATTACATAACACCTCATTGTGCTATATGCAGATTTAATGGATTCAGGTTCCGTCAGGATGTGCTCTCCTATTGTTGTTTTTAAATTCGGGGTGACAGACGTTGAGCACCTTTAAAATTCATTGGAGCAAACGCTACAGCTTACAGTGAAGATGTCTCTAAAGCCAGCCCGATACAAGAGACACATTCCACAGACCACCTGTCTCCTGCTTCTGATATGAGACCCCTGTTGTACCCCATGGGGGCCCCTTTCTATGTTTCTGTGTCTGCCTGAGACTGCCTGGCGTGGCCCCACTGCCCATTTCATCCTGAACCTGTTCAATTGGAAGCAGGGCCCGTGGTCCATGTTGAGGGCCCCTCCCTCCCTAGTTCTATCTCTGCGTGACAGTTGTTCTGCACTGACCAGCCAACAGAGTGCCAGTGCTCACTTACCAAACTGTCAGTTATTACTTAGCCTCCTTGGACATCTAGAAGTCAAGGCTTCCCTTCTGAGTTTCAGAACTGAAGAATCCTGCATGTGATTTCTTATTCATCATTATCGTCATGATTGTTGATAATGATGATATCTTAATTGCCATTGTCTTCTTTTGTTTCATTTAACGTAAGAGCAGACCTGTGAGGGAGGCATTATTAATTTCTTTTCCAGATGAGGAAACTGAAGCTTAGAAAAGTTTAGTAACTAGCTCAGTCGGACAACTATCAAGTCTCAGCGAGGACCACAGCTTCTCACGTCC
The DNA here is from genome assembly GCA_004027375.1 of Macroglossus sobrinus. Taxonomy (NCBI): domain Eukaryota; kingdom Metazoa; phylum Chordata; class Mammalia; order Chiroptera; family Pteropodidae; genus Macroglossus; species Macroglossus sobrinus. The sequence continues at coordinate 453,299 of PVKZ01000771.1, forward strand.
ATCAGCCTTAAGAGCTCAGCTCTCCTTTTTTGAAACTGGATACGGGCTGGGTTCTCATCATGCAGTCAGCCTCCAAGGAACGCAGGAGACTGTGTGGTCAAAGGAAAACATCTGTTTAATAATCAGACTCTGCTGCTAGTAATACGTTTCATTTATAGTATCAGTGATGTTTTCAGTCCATCACTTAAGAATCAGATTTTTTTAAAAGTATTTAAAGAGCTTATTTACCAGCTGCCCTCACCATAAGTGCTGCAGCACTTATGACCAACTCCCATACACGCACCAGGTTTGGCATATGAGATAATTTCCTTTTGGCACATGGAAGTTACTAACCGGGCCATAGGAAAAATGGCAGAAGAGGTCCGTGGTGTTCTCCGTGTCATTTGACACCAGTCCCTGCCTTCTATACTTCCCATCCCCAGCACTTCTGGTCACCTTCTTATGTCCTAAATCTCTCCACTGTAACCCCATCTAAGCCAGTCTGTCCCAACAATGAGGTCTCCAGTAAAAAGTCTTCACCCATTAGAGATGGTAATTTCCACTACTGGAGATAGTCTGAGGAAGGAAAATCACCCTAAGACTTCATCTTGGGGCATAACTGGGCTTTATAAGAGGAAAATGGACAGGTAATAGTATGAACTCTCCAGACCTTTACCAATGCTTAGAACAGTCCACTGTTTTCCATGCTCTGTTAGATCTGCTCTCGGATGCCCCCTTCCCTACTCTGTGCCTTTCCCCTGCTTCATTTTCTTTCATAGCCCATATCACTAACTGGAATTATATACTTGTTGGTTATTGTCATCTCCCTCTGTAGAATGTAAGCTCCATGCGAGCAGGAACTTCATTTTGCTTGCTGCTGTAAACCCAGCATCCGCCAGAGGGCTTGGCATACAGTGATTGCTTAATGCAAAGATCAACCACTTGCCATGCCTCTTCTGAACAGGGCAGTTTTCACTTTAACCCATTTTTTCCCAAAAGAACAAATTTAAGTATCCATCAAATCCGTGGTTTGACTGCTGTTATTGCTTGAGATGAAGTGAATTTTTGTTGCTGTTAAAAGGCTAATCTCAAATTGAGATACAGAAAATAGTTAAGTAAGTACTAGCTCAGGTGGTCCTCAGATGCGGTAAAGTCAGGGAAATGGTATCTGAGTGTCTGGAAAACACTGTGCAATCAGAAAACACTGACCTAACAAAATCCACCGTCATGTGAGCAAAAAATTGTTGTGGTCTACACATTTCATCTTGAAATAATTATAAGCCAGTCTTTTTAATCTCACATGATGTACATTGTGTTCATGGTTCTCTTAGAATTATCTTTGGCTTTGGGAGTTATATGTAAATGTGCATAAAATTAAAACCAAAATTTATCCAAATATTTGAGTCCAAATATTTCCTCTTTAAAGGTATACCCATCACTGTGAAGTCACAGTGAAACCACAGGCTTATGTTTACTTATAATTATTTTTTTTAATATTTGGTGATACCTAGTAATTTGGCATGTAATCATGGGGTAGGATCGAGATTATTCAAGAACAAATTGTACCATATTCTTAAGTTCTCCCTAATCATACAAAAAATGAAAAACCACAAATTACAGAATTTTCAAATTCCCTGTTATCTCCCAGCAAAAGGAAGAAAGACTATGTTAGTGACTAATTTAAACACTAAAAAAAAAAAGTTGGAGTAAGCCAAATTATCCTATTTATTATGATGATTGTTTTTTAAATCACAGAGTTTTATGGGGGAAAATGTATTTTTGTGGTGCCAGGTTTAAGGGATCCTCTTTATTAAAATCTTTATAACCAAACTTATATAATTGAAACTAGTTCCTTTTGGAAGCTTCTTAGTTGGAGGGATAGGGCAGGTGAATAGACAGAGCACAATAAATAGTGGGGGTGGAGCCCTCTTGTTAATAAAAATATTGTTTTCCATATGTTAAGGGAAAAAAGAAAAGCCATCTCATGCTCTCCGTCTGGACCTGTCATCAGTGAGCCTGTGTACTTCCTTTTCCCTGCCAGATATTTGTTCCTGGCTGGAACACATTTTGTGATATTTATTTGATGACACACACCTGCTGGGTAGATGAAAAGCAACCGCTCCTGAAGATGACCTACTTCAAGGGCACAGTAAGCTTCTGAGGACTTTATCAGGTTCTCCTTAAATCACTGAGTGCATCTTGATATCACCTGTTGAAGGTATCTAAGACTAGTGCATTTGTAGACTTGTTGGAGGTAAGTCGCTAACCCCAGGAAAGAGAATTCAGAGTCGGTAATGACTTTGTAACAGTACCAAGACAGGGAAGACACGCTGCTTTACCAAACCTACCCCAAGCATACGGAGTGCTGTTCTTGGCACTTGGATGGGAATTATCTCAAGAACCTGCCACCATAGAGTAGACTATCTAGAAAGGGGATCTAATAGGAATACACATAAGTATGGTCCAAGGTAAAGAGATGGGCCCATGGTGGATAGAAAGGAGGGTGAGGGTTCATGGTGAAGGAAAGTGCTATGAAGGGAATTCTGATGAAGTCTTTTCCTGAGAGCTTACGGGACAGAAAATTGTCCAGTTGAGGTCAGGCAGGAGCTCAGGATCTTTAAAATGCATGGAGTCCTTTGAAGCCAACTTGTCTTTATGTGTTCATTTCCACAAACATTTATTGAGCACCAGCTTGTGGCAAAGCAGTTCCCAGGTAGTAGTGATACAAATATAAATAATCAATATCTAGTTCTCAGTGTACACAGTCTAGTGAGAAAACATAGCTAACCAAGAAATATATTTAACTTTCTCATAAAGTTAATTATAACAATAGATGCACACAAGGAGTTCTTAGGCCTATTGGGCTTCCTGGAGTTGGTGGAGCCTGGAGCCTGGCCTGATGAGCATGCGTCAGCCAAAGAAGAGAAAACAGGGACATGGAGGCGTTAAAATAATATGTTGTGCTCAGGAACTATAAACTGTTCAGTTTTACTGAATAGCAAAAAAGGCAGGGCGGGAACCGGTGATGGTACCAGCAGGCACCTCAGAGGGGCTAGTGATCCCCCACCCATCTCTTGAGCCCCTCACCACCACCGTCAGCCACCCCGAGCAAACATTCAGAGAAAAAGGACTGCGCTTACTGCACAAATGCAGCTTCATGGCAGTTTCCTTCACACCCCTTGCTGCCCTAAGCTGCCCTGTATGGAAAATCTAGAGATTCCACTGAGGGGACATTGACCCCTGCTGAGGAATTATGAGCTCTGAATCAGAACTGAGTTGGGACATTACTTGGTGATTTACAAGGAGCTTTCCTTCATTACTTTTATCTGCATGTCTAGAGGTCATAGTTTGAAACACTTGGCTCCAAATGATGTATGACCTCTGTATTATTTATGATGAGTGTCCTTTCGGGTCTCCTTTCCTCCTCTTCAAGTTATCTATTGCTGTGTAACTAATCACCCCCCAAAATGTAGTAGCTTAGAACAGCAGCCATTATCGCTCACCATTGCTGTGGGCTGGGAATTGAGGAGCGCTTGGCTGGGTGTTCTGGCTCAGGCTCTCATGAGGTTGTCTTCAGATGTATCCTGGAGCTAAAACAGTAGGGGAGAGACAGGATCCAAGAGTAGCTAGGGACTGGCCGGGCACCACTCCCTTATCTCTTCATTTGTCTCAAGGCCTTTTTCCAGGTCATTCCTCAGCATGAGCTAGTTTGGGCTTCCTTATAGCGTGGTGGCCTCAGGCTCGGCTTCTCAGGCCCCAAAGATGAATTCCAAGAGCAAGACTGGTAGAAGCGACGTGGCCTACTCTAACCCAGCCTAGGAATTACACACTGTCATCTCTGTTGCACTGTATTCATCAGGACAAGTCACAAGGGCCCACCAAGTTTCAGTGGGACGAGACAGCCTTTGCCTCTTGATGCAGGGTGGCTAGGTTGTGGAAGGCAAATGGGATGAGAAACGCAGCCAGTTTTGGAAAATACAGCCATTTTCCTCTACTCACATAATCCTTTAAATTCCATAAATATTAATTCACTCGTTAAGGCGTTGCCCGCAACCTTTCATGCTCTCTTCCCACACCAAAATGCAAGGCTTCAGTGCACGCACACAAACCGAGAAACTTCCACTGTCAGAATGAGAGCGAGTCACCCTGGTGTGCAGTGTTCCCCTCAAGATGATGACACTTGATAAACATGTAACCTGTTGCCCCATCTTCAAGGAGGTACACCTCAATCAGTTAAAGCCAAATACAGCTTGTCTCTTTCACTGACAGGCCCCCTTTTATCTAACCACAGCAACCTAGAAACTGAGGAACGAATGATGTCAGACCTCTCCTTTTACTTGCCATGCACTTGGTAGTCCACTCACAACCAGATGGGTCAGTGGTGTTTGGCAGAGTACTGGATATTTCAAGAAGTGAAAAAAGAAAAAAATAAAGGCCCACATTTGGGACTCAAGGAACCTTAAAAGCTGAAGCATTAGAATGTTCTTGGTAGGAAATCTTCTGATGTAAAGTTAAACTATTGATGTAAATTTTACATTTTTAAATAAGGTCTATTACAAGTGTGCTATCTTTAATGAGGTCTTTAAATCCAATTTTTACATGTATGTAGTGAACAGAAGTTGAATTCTTTATATCTTTTCTGTTAAAAATATATGATACATAAGCACTGAATTGGAAGGTATTTTTTCACCCTTGGATAACCTAGAAAAGCATGTAGCTCTATTTAAAAATCCCTTCCAGCTGAAGAGTTATCCAAGCAAGTAGTGTTGGCCAAGGTGTTGAATGCACCACTAATAATAATGCTACCTTTTCATAAAGCTAAGTAATCAGGAATAATGCTGAAAATAAGAAGACAGTCATTTATTTACTCTATTTGGCATTGTTAGTACTAATAATGCATTTCAACACAGTGGAATTGCTAGATAATGCTTTTGTGACTTTTATGCAGGTTATTGTCATTTAAATGAACAGTCGACTGCACTATAATGAAGAAATGCATGCTTTTCCCAACTCAGTTATCAACCAGGATTCTAGGAAAATGAGAATTTGTGTCTGCCTTCATTCACAGTGCAAACTGGAGGTCACTGTTTTCAATATGAACCTTTTTTTAGCTTTTCAACAGTGAATAATTAGGAGCTGCTGCTTCTGAAATAACCTGTATTCACTGGAGAGAAGGGAAGACTTTTATCTTCCACGATGAAATACATTTTCTCATTCAAACTTTGTCATTCTTTTTTTAAATGGCATTTTACACTGCTGAGTCAATCCTAGGTAGTAAAATAAAAGAAATATATTTTGTGTGCCTCAATATCCTTGTTTATTCAATTTTACTTTCTTAAATTTCAGCTCCTCCTTGATAAATGATCCAAATACAAAAGTGGGTTTGAAGCAGTTGAACATGTAAAGCAATTGTCCACATAAAATGCTATTGTACAAACACATGTTTCTTGCACTTTGATTTAAATTGAATCGATACTTGCTCATTATAGTTTAATGATTATGTGCTTCTATTGAGTTTTTAACAACTTTATTGAGATATAATTTAAATATTGTACAATTCACCCATTTCAAGTGCACAATTTAATGGCTTTTAGTATATTCACTGCATTGTATAACCATCACCACAATCAATTTCAGGACATTTCATCACTCCCAGAAGAAATCTGGTACACATTAGCAGTCACTCCCCATTGCCCACCAGCCCTTGACAGCCACTAATCTACTTTCTGTCTCTATGGATTTGCCTGTTCTGGACATTTCCTATAAATGAAATCATGCAATATGTGACCTTTATGTCTGGCTTCTCTCACTCAACATAGGTTTTCAAGGTTCATACATGTCGTACCGTGTGTCAGTAGTTCGTATCTTTTTATTGCTGACTAATATTCCATTGTATGGATATACAAATTCTATGCATTCATTTATCAACTGATGGGCAGTTAGATTGTTTCTCTTTTTTGGCTATTATGAATAGTTCTGCTGTGAACATTCAGACAGAGGTTTTCATGTGAACATATGTTTTCATTCTCCTGGCTGTGTACCAAGAATAGAATTGCTAGGTCGTTGGTACTGTATGGTTAATTTTTGAAGAACTGACAAACTGTTTCTGAAGTGACTGGACTGTTTTACATTCCCACCAGCAATGTGTGAAGGTTCCAATTTCTTTACATCTTCGCCAACACTTGTTACTGTCTTTTTGATGATAGTTATCCCAGTGGGTGTGAGGAAGTATCTCACTGTGGTTTTGATTTGCATTTCTCCAGAGGCTAAGATGTTGAGCATCTTTTTATGTGCTTATTGTCTTAATTGTATTTCTTCCTTGGAGAAATGTACATTTGTGTTGTGTTTTTCGTTTTTTGTTTTAATTTTGTTACCTTGCCTCAGGAACGTGGCTAGCTGAACTGAGTTGGAAAAAAATAGATCTTCCTAAGGGGAGCAATTTTCAGACAAATTTACAAGTTGAAGACATTGTTTTTACATTGATAGTGTTTTTGGATTATGGAATAATTGAATTGCTCTCAGGAATCAATTTACTTTTGAAACCTTTTTTCAGTTTGATTAGCAATATGGATATTGGTGGTCCCAGATTCATACCTAGAAAATTACTTAGTTTGTCCAATTAACTCATTTTACAAATTAGAAAAGCGAGGCCTAAGAGGTGAAATACGTGGGTTGCACAGAGAATTAATGACAGAGTTGGAATTCTACCCAAGTGGAAGCCAGATAACTGAGCATCTCTATTGGCTGTCGAGAGAATATAGTGCACTCTTTAAAAATGTTTTCGCCGATTAATGTTTTTTACTTTATTATGGTGACATTGGTTAACAAAATCCAGTGTTTCAAGTGTACAGTTAATTGAACAGCAAGTCATATATATATCGCATTGTATGTTCATCACCCATAGTTAGGTTTCTTTCTGTCACCACATAAAACTGATTAATTTTTTTAAAGTAATGGTGAAATGTCTGAAAATCAGAATCTACAATATTTATTGCTGGGTACTTAACACACATTATTTTATTTTGTCCTCATAGTAGCACATGTAAGATGGATATCATCCTCTCCTTTTGTATGGGGGGGAACAGGTTAACTAACTTTTCAGTGGCACCTTCAGAGTAAATGGCAGGGTCTAACCCAGACCTTCTGATTTCAAGTCCATAGTTTTGTTTCTTCTGGTCTGTGAGATGACTCAACAATAGCATTAGCACACTGTTACCCATGTCATCTTGCAAGACTTATATTTCGGATCACTAAATCACTGATGCAAGTTACAGATAGGTGGTATCATGGAGCATCATTAATATAGCTCCATGTGCCGCCATTAATATAGTTATTCAGCAAAATGAGTATACCTAACTTTGGAAAAACAACATAAATTTCAGTTGACAGAATAATTTTTCGCATATTAAAATATAAAACCTAAAAATATCTACTAATATCATGTCTGTAGCATTTGACTTATACTTTTGATGTAGACAATTATGTAAGACCAGTTTTTCATTCTCTTTGTTTTATATACCCATGATGACACGAAGGCCTGAGGGCTTTAGCTGCTATAGTCAGAGTCTCAGGCAGAGCCAGATCTCACATCCAAGAGTCTTGGCTTCTATGTAGTCCTGTGTTCCCTCTAATGTACCATGCTCCGCCTTAATGATGTGCTGAAGGACACTCTTTTGAAAGAAGAGGAGACTTTACGCTATTATTCTAGACAACAACAGAGCCATAAACAAGTAGAAGTTGTAGGGAGGCAATTTTGAGCCCAGATAAAGAAGACTTGATCTGCCCAACAATGAAATGTGTTGTCTTGTGAAGGAGTGAAGTCTCGTCATTGAACTGTTCGAGCTTGGGCTTGATGACCATCTGGAAGGATAATCTAGGAGGAGTTTCTGCATTGGTGTGTGTGTGTGTGTGTGTGTGTGTGTGTGTGTGTGTGTGTACACGCTAGTGGTACTGAGGGAAATCAGATGACATTTAAGGCATCTTGCAAGTGTGATATTATGGATCTTTGTTCGTAATTAAGAGAGTAAGCTGGTTAAAGGGGTCCTCTGTTTCCTTATCGAAGGAGACTGTCTCTGATAAACTCTCATCCTGCACCATTAAAGGTGCAAGGCTTTCTGTCTGAAAGAGAGGAACCTGATTTATTAACTTTTAATTCCTGGTTTCCATTGCAAAGCGCTTCAGAAGCATATCTCAGTCTCAGCTAGTGGTTCTCAGCACTGGCTGCACATGAGAATCACCTGGGGAGCTTTTTAAAAATACAGATGACCAGGCCACACCTCAGGCCAGAGGAATCTGAATCTCTAGGTATGGGTTCCCAGCAGCAGCATTTTCTAATAGCTCTCCAAATGATTCTCGTATGAAACCAGGGTGAGGAAGAGCCAGTCCACTCAGCGTAAACTCAGGCAAGATCTGAACGTTTGCTTTTGTAGCTCAGGTTGTCATTTAGCATATGGATTATAGGAGTCCCCCTCTATGGTTTCTCTTTCCACAGTTTCAGTTACTCACAGTCAACCATGGTCTGAAAATATTACTTGGAAAATTTCAGAAATAAACAGTTCATGAGTTTTAAATTGTGCACCATGGTGGGTAATGTGATGAAATCTCACACCATTCCGCCTGGGCTGTGAATCATCCCTTTGTCCAGCATGTCCAGTCTGCATACACTGCCCTCCCATCAGTCACCTAGTACTGTCTAGGTTATCAGATCAGTTATTGGGAAGAGTGAAACCACATTCACATAACTTTTATTATAGTACATCGTTATAATTGTGCTATTTTATTATTACTTATTGTTGTTAATCTCTCACTGTGCCTGATTTATAAATTGAACTTTATTATAGATATGGATGCGTAGAAAAAAAACCATAGTATATATATAGGATCTGGCGCTCTCCATGGTTTCAGGCATCCACTGGGGGCCGTGTATTATTAATTCACTGAAGGACGATTGTATTGATTCTGAGTCGGTGCTCATAAGTATGATTAGAGGCAGTAACTCGCAGTGGTTTATACCGCTGCTCTTGAGCCAGACAGCCTGGCTTCATCCGCTTACTAGTTTTGCAACTTTTGGCAAGTTATTTTAATTTCTCAGTGCCTCGGGTTCTTAATCTGTAATTGGAGAACTTATATGATAAAGGCTAAGGTAAAGACCCAAAAGGCAACAGAAACTCTCCATGTTATGATGGTACAATCATCGTCGTCATCCTTGTCTTGTCTCATTAGTTGCAGCTGTGGCGGTGGTCCTACTAGAGACAGGAGCGAAGCACCTGTTGAGAACATGGCCAGCTTGTATCAAGCTACAAACAGGGTGTGGCCTTATTGAAAACTGAGGACCCCTGGCAGTGTTAACAGCATGCTTTCTCAGATTTCGAACTTCTCCGTGAAGTGGGATGTTTTTTGTTGGGTTTTCCGTAGGAAGCTGAGGCTTAAACCAGGAAGCCTCCTGCAGTTCCATCCAGCTCTTTATTCTCCGTTCTGCATGGGCCGTACTTTTGCCAGCCAGTAGTCTGGACTGAAGCACCCCGCTGGGTTTTGCTGAACCTGGGAAAGGTGTGCGCCGCGCACAGCAAGCCGACCTGAGTCCTCAGGGCGATTTCGGTTTCCGTGGTTCTCCCTGCCCGGGGATAGGACCCGTGGCCCAGAAAGCACAGCTGCTATTCAGAAGGAGGCAGGGGCTCCACAGACCAGTGCTCTGGGCTAACTGTGCAAAAATAAGTACAATCTGAATACGTGGGAGAGCCTCAGAGAAAAACTAGCGTGCTCACTTAGGCATAATTTCTGTTTAGTTTTCAGCTGGTGAAGACATCATTTGAGGTCACTGCAGCCACTGAGAGCACAGTAGCAAGAGCCCCTGACTCAGACTTAGGGCACATGTGGGCCTTATGTGGATATCACAGGTCTTTAACAAGCAGTTCCCATCCAGGCAGCCTCCAACTGCATTTGTGGCAATTGCGGAATATTCCTAGGAGGAGCTTAAAGGGTTATGTATCTGAATAACATCTTTGTCTCAAGAACTTATACAAGAAACTGGGTTCCCCCCCCCTCCTTTTCTCCTACAAGCATTTTGCGGCTCACCAGTGCAGACACTGCATATCTTTGTATCCCACACAGTCCCCATGTTAATAGTTGTTTGCTGGTTGCGGTCATTTAATTGGAAAAAGCTGGCATGAGATATTACAAGTCCTAGTAGGTCATTTTTGTATCAAATACGGTGTTATTGCCTTTGACCAAGCCTTTCCAAGTCCAAATTAATTGCAGTCCTTTAAATGTATGAATAACATATAAGAGGATAGATGGAGGGATGAAGAAAAGATGTGTGTGGCCTTCAGATATGCCAGTCATCTATGGTTCTGAGGATTACTCACCGTGGTGTATTGCTAGCAGCATATGACAGAATTCCAGATGGCATGGTTCTGTTTGTACTTGTTTTGGATTTGCTCTGGGGATGAGGTTAAAGAAGATGCTGAGCTGAGGCTGGGATCCTCTCCTTTCCCTCTCCCAGAGTGGATCCTGGAAGCCTCCACATCCTCCCACCAATCAGAAAGCTGCCCCAACCTCTTGGGGACTATGGGCTCAGCACAATTGCTCTCTCCCCATGAGTTCCCATGCACCTAGTAACCCCGGACTACCAAGGCCAGTGAAATTGAACTCCCTCCTGTGACCTGTGCATTTCCTCCCTCTGACCCCAGGGCTGGGACAAATGTGGGCATGAATTCAAAGACTCAGTAGATAAGGGTTGTGTTTTTCATCAGCTTGCCTGTCTTACTTGCTTTATTTTTTGTGAGATTGTCTCTCTTTAAAAAAATAACAACTTTTTTTACAGAAATTTGCACATGCATGCACACACACATACACACAGAAAATAGTGTAGTGAACCCACCCATCCCAATAATAAAATCAATCCAGCTTTAACAGTTGCCGACATTTTAGCCATTCTTGTTTTCTTTCCCTTTTTTCTTTCCTGTTTTGCTAGAGTATTTTAAAGCAAATCTCAGATATCTGGTTTTTCCTGTAAATATGTCACTGTGTAGTTCTAGCACATATAGCATTACTTTTAAAAAACCTAACCACAATACCCTTATGACACCTAATGAGTTTAATAATGGTCGCATACCCTGGCCAGCTTCAGTTTTCCCTGATTTTTTCACAAATGTTCACGAACAGCTGGGCAGTTTAAACCAGGATCCAAATATGTACCTATTGCATTTTGCTGACTATTTAGTTTATTACAGATCCTCCTGCTGTTTTTATTGCACTCATTTGTAGAAGAAACCAGATCATCGTCCTGTAAAAATGTCCACGTTATGTATTTGGCCTCTCGTATCCTCGTTGTACAGTTTAATATGTTTCTCTCTCCTCCATACTTCCTATAAATTAGTCATTAGCTCTAAAGACTCAATAAAATTCAGGTTCAGTTATATCACATCAGGAGACATAACAACTTTTATTGATGTCAGGATTGATCACTGGGTTCAGGTATGGTCAGCCTGATTCATTCATTATGAAGTTCTCTATCTACCTGTTAACCTAATAGTTTTAATTACCATTGATAATCACCGTCTGTATTCTTCAGAGGTTACAAAATGGTGATTTTCACTTCTGTCATCCTTTCTGCATTTATTGTCTGTTATTCTGTATAGAAGAACTTACCAACTATTTGGTTACTCTGAAATACAAATCATACAAGGAAATCATCATAAATGCGTCTTTCCATTTGTTTATCAATTTTTAGAATATTGAATTGCACTGTCAACCTCTAAAAGTAACCAATGAGGCTTGTTTGTTCATTGTTGAATATTATTATAAACATTAGGGGTTTTGTTTCGTGTGTGTCAGTTCATTGTACTCATTACTCTTTTTGCTGCTTAAATATCTTGTCTCTGATCAATGGGAACCCCTTCTAGTTGCCACTGGTTACTTCTTAACATAATTTTCCTAGTCATTTCTGACAGGATAGGATGCCCCTGGATCCTGGCCTAACCCTGGAATCCGCCATTTCTACCAGGAACTCTGGTTCCTTTCCATGTATGTAGAGACCACAGTCAGGGCACTCGGGGGAGATTCCCTCTTAAATGGTTGTGTTGGAATGGTAGCCTTCCTGGTATCTCATTAGTCCTGCTGCCCGTGGGTGTCCGGTTCCACCTACATACTTCCTCCCCCGTGCACACTGATAAGAACCAGTGCCCCCTTCTCCTCCAGCCAGGCCCTACCTCCACTCTCAACCCCTTCTTCCTTCCCTTCTAAGTCAGATATCCTCACTCGCCTCCGGGCTCCTAAGACACCAATATGGGGATTACTTACATAATGCTGAGGAAGGAATAGTGATACTTTCTTTTTTCTCATAGACTATTTTTATTTTTTTTATTTCTTGAAGCGTTAACCTCCGGTTGCTCTCCAAGCCTTTGGTAGACAAACCTAGTCTCTTTCTTAACCCAGAACACAGCGCTTTGACACACGGTGGAAACGGTCAGCCCAGTCACCAGAGCTGGGGAGGCTTCATAAAACCAACGATGCCCTCAGATGTGTGTGTTTTCCTGAGAAGCATAGGTGATTATACGTTGAAATTTTTAACTAGAGTTGCTGAGTAATAAAAAAAAAAAAAAAGATATTGAGGAGTTCATTTATCTTAAGCATATTTAGGCCACATACCCATTGGAACATCAGATGAAAACTGTGGACCTTCTCTCTAGAAAACTGCATATAAAATTTTATAGACGATTTTGTGGGTTTCAGGGCCCTCAAACTGTCTTGGAGTTAAATTTGTTTTCACAGCCTCAGTCCTGATTTGCGCTGGCATGTTGGAGGCAGCAGAGTTGGGAGGTATGGCAGGAATCTGGACAAGAAGACACAAAACTGGAACCAGGGTGCCAGCTTTAAATCACTCCACTGAATATTATTTAGTCTTTGGTCTAGAGCTATTTCTGGTGACAGCCCATGAACTGTTTGCTGATATTCTATGACATTATAAGTATAGAAATTGAGAGCAGGCATTTAAAAACAGCAAGTTGACATTGCCACAACACCCAAGCACGTGGTCAGTGGACTTGTCTATTGAACAGGGCATAAACTATTTTAGGTGCTGCTGAGTACACATGGTGAGTTGCATGTGGCAGGAACTGTATGCTGGTCATGAATAGGACCCCTTATCAGTGCTCAACAGGTTGGAGATTAAATACCAAAGCAAAAAAAAATTGGTCCTTCATCTCAACTAGTCCAAGAAGCAACAGCGGTGAAAACCAGAATGCCTTGACTTAGCCTGCTCTCGTGTTGTTTTAACCTGCCTTCCTCCATAAAGCTCACCTAGAACTAGGCACACCATAGGCATTTCAGTAAATCTTTGCTGAGAGCAGACAGAGCAGAATAAAACTGCTGTCTCCAAGGAGAGAAGTCGCATTCTTTCGCTAATGATACCCTGAAGAGTGGATAGCTGCTAATTCCTAAGAAGTTCAAGTTGCTTACGTGAAAAAGTATGACAGGAAATAAACTAAAGCGGTCATTATTCACTCAGCAGTCTCAGAGAACACGGAATAAGTAGAGTAACATTAAGTAGCTGGTCCTCATGTTGAAGTTGTGAGGTTTTCAGGGTGGTTTGTATTTCAGAGTACACACCATGTGAATTAACAAGTCACAGTAAATCCATTTTCAGGGCAGAAAAACTAGAGTAGTCTCAAGTATAACAATACTAACAGTGCAAGAAAATAATTTAATCCTCAGAATAAGCTTTTATAAATGAAAGGAAAAAAGATAAAGGAGTATATTCTGTGCTATTTCTGTAATCTCTTTCTAACCCTACCTAATAATCCAGATTAGTAAAATTCTCTTTTTGAAGGAATCCAAAATCTTATCTTTAAAAACTGGGCTTATGAAAAGTCAGCCTTAGCTCTCAAGACACCTGGCTTCCTGAGGACCTACCAACCTGAGAAGGACCCTGGCCTCCTCCACCCCCATCATCCTCGGGCTCCAGTAGAGTCCATTCCACACTCCCAGGATGCTTTGGTCCATTTCGCAGCCACCCTGACACTGTGCATGCAACACATCTGTGACATAAATGAGCTGCTGAGGGAACGGTATGAACTCAAAGTCACCAGCTGTCTTACTTACCAGAGAAAGGAATTTTAACTCAGGACAACTTCTCAGATTCTGTGGAGCCAGTCCCTGCTTAAAGAGATAGTCTTTCTTGCTTTTCTTTCTCCCCTTTCTTTCTTTCCTTCTTTCTTCTTGTGGTATGACTGACATGTTATATATTAGTTTCACGTATACAGCATAATGATTCTATGTTTGTATACACTGCAAAACAATCACCACAATAAGCCTGGTTACCATCTGTCACCATGCAAAGTTATAGTTTTTTTTTCTTGTAATAAGAACTCTTAGGATTTCCTCTCTGGGAACTTTCAAGTATGCACTACAGTATTATAATCACCATGCTATACATTACATCCCCATGACTTACTTATTTTATAATTGGAAGTTACCTCTTGACCCCTTCACCTGTTTCGCATGCTCCCCCATCCCATCTTACACACTAGCAATCACCATTCTGTTCTCTGTGTCTATGACTTTGGTTTTATTTTGTTTGTTCATTTGTTCTGCTTTTTAGATTCTGTATATAAGTAAAATCATAGCAGTACTTAATCTTTCTCTGACTTATTTTATTAGGATAATTCCCTCAAGATCTATTCATATTGTCACAAATGGCAAGATTTCATTCTTTTTGTGGCTGAGTAGTATTTTGTTGTATGTATGGACCACATCTTTATCCAATAATCCATCGATAGACACTTAGGTTGTTCATATCTTGGCTATTGTAAATAACACTGCAGTGAACATAAGTGTCTGAATCGGTGTTTTCATATCTTTTGGATAAATATCTATTAGTGGAATTCCTTGATCATATGGTAGTGTTACTTTTAATTTTTTGAGGAACCTCCATGCTGTTTTTCATAGTGGCCGTACCAGTTTACATCCCCACCAACGGTGCATGAGGGTTCCCTTTTCCCCACATCCTCACCAACACTCGTTTCTTGTCTTTCTGATAAGCCGTTCTAACAGTTATGAGGTGGTATCTCATTGTGATTTTGATTTACATTTCCATGATGATCAGTGAGGATTTTATTGAGTAGAATCAGAAATATTATCTGCTAATAAAAAGAGAAGAAGAAAAATTGAGAATGTCTCACACAGCTGATGAAATCAGAAGTAGGTGACGTATGGGTCTGTGTTGCAGAGTGACAACTGGTTTATGTTTATCAACAACTGTTAAGTGAACTAGAAATGTCTGGAAATATTATTGCCTTTTAACATCCCTTCTGGACAACGCGGGCTATTTGCTCTATCTCATGAAAAGAAAAAAAGTTTGTCCTGCCTTCGTGTATGGGTTGCTGAGGGGATTAAGGAGCTTGTCCACAGGACGTGGGCCCAGAAAATGCACAATCACTAAAGTCTGATATGACCTTTGTCTCCACAAATAAAAAAAACGATAACCCCAGGTGTCAACACCACGTTTTTTAAACCCGTATATCAAAAAGGGCTCAGTTTAATGACTATTTTCAAGTACATACTTATTTCCTGAAATGGAAGAGAAGAAATAGAATTATACCATGAATATGTAAAGAGGGAGGAGATCTGGGGTAAGCGGGGACTTTGGTTAACCCCAGTGTTCTCCAACAACGTCTACCAATAAACTTCCCTGTGCCAACGGCTGACTCCTCTGTGGGAATTTTATGGTTATCAATAGTAACGTAATTATGGAAACCTCTCATTGAGCAATTCTAGGGACCAGGCATGGGCTCAGCACTTTACAGTAGTGGATTTTTAAAAACCTTCGCTATAGCCCTAAGCAATAAATGATTTTATTATTTTATTTTGTAGGTAAGGAAACAACTTACTCAGATCATGTCCCTCATGAGCAGGCAGACTGGTCTGGGAACTGGGTCTGTCTGACTTAGCAGCTTAATTAATCATGCTGGCCTTTAGGAGGGGGTTGATTGTTTGGTTGGTTGGTTTTTTGGATTTTGTTTTGTTCTGTTTTTTTTCTAAAAGTTTAAAAAGAGAGGCTCCTTTGCTTTTTGACTAGAAAGGTTCCAAACCACTCTTTATCCTAGAACTCACATAAGCCACCAGGGAATGGAAACTGGCCACAGCACTATCACTGAAAGGTAATAATTAATGAAAAGGTGTCACTTAAAGAGGTCAGTGACACAAAGCATATGTTTCTCTTGGATTAACTTTTCTAACACTCTTTAAATAATGTGTTGATATCAGCAGAGACCAGAAAGAATGCAAACAGACTTGAACTGTATCAACCTCTGGGAAGAAAAATATAAAAATAAAGCTGTTCTCATAGCTTTAACCAACTCCTTATACTTCTTATTCTGTGACAATAATGGTGATAATTACCGCTTATTATTGCCCTTTTTTGTGCTAACCAATGTACTTATCTTGAATGATCAACAATCTCAAAAGATAGGAATTGTCACAGTTTTGCAGTTGAAGAAGCTAAGATTCCTCAGGGGAAGAAGTTACATCTCTGTGTCTTAGGAAGACTTTCCATCCACAACATTGAGCATATTCCAGATATACAGCAGAAGTAATGAGGAAAAGCACAGAATGGTGAATACTTCCAAGGGATCAGTACAAAGATACCCTCTCACAAGTCACAAGCGATAGAAGGACAGCATCTTTGTGGTGTGCGATATTGCTACTAATGGCAACAGCAATTAAAATGCAGTCAAGTCTACATTCCATTTAAAAATTGGCTGACAGTGGCCAGACATCCTTGGTATAACCTATAAAATGCTCTCTATGAAAACTTAGAAAAGGGAATGGTGCCTTCTCGGGGCTACAGTGGTGACTGCTAAGGGTCATGTACGGGTATGATTCTGGAGAGTTCCTCCAACCCTCTTGTGGGTAGCAAACCTGATACCCCCCAGAAAGTTCCAGGGTCAAGGGTGGGGCATACTGCCCTCCAATCCAGGAGGCCCTGCATCAAGACCTCTCTCCCAGCATTATTTAACTTCTCCAGACCTGCATCTTACCGACTACAAAAAAATACAAACAAAAATAAAAACATTTTTCACCAACCAGGCATTAACATAATGCTAACCATTTCTACAAATCACAGAGCTCCGTAGAAAAACACATGAATTATTTGGATTATTTTAAGGGTGGAAATGAACTTGTTAAACGAGAGGTTACAGCTACCAGTAACCATAGATTTCCTCCGTTCCGTGACCCTTATTTCTCTGCATTCTTAAAAACTTTACTAGCACTTGAGTTTTCCATTTCTACTTGTGAGAATGTGTCTTTCAGAGTTTACTGGTAACTCCTGCCCTCAGCACCCTTTGTAAAGCAGAGGGAAGGCCCTGCCAATCAGATAGTTGCTTTGCAGCTTGAACCTGTCAGTCCAAAAGAGCAGCTGTAAGAGGTACTTTTAAATTCATTTAGGCAGAGGGACGGTATGGAGCCAGCATGCCTAAGTGTCACTTCCTGCCAGTTCACCAACACATGAAACCCCTTTGACAGGTGACCTGTTGACATTGTCAGTTCATTTCTTATCAGTCTCTGAGACGGAGCATTTTCCTTTCTATTTATCACAACTTGTATGTTTAGGATTTTTTTTAACCTCTTGCCCCCTCTCCTTGTTCTGTCTTCCCTCTTTCTCCATCTTTCTTCATCTCCTCACCTTTTCTATTCTCCCCTTACCCTTCCACTTTTCTTCTCAGCTTTTACTCAACCACCATATTAATAAGTCCAATAAGTGACCATGAAAAGATAGATTCCAAAAAATGGCAGCACAGTGTCAACTTGGAAAAGACTTGGGAAAACGAACTTAGGTCATCTTAAGACATAAGAAGAGATACTAGAAAGATGGAATTTGCTGTGAGATATACCTTACAATGGAAATTCTGCTAGAAAGAAGAATCTTTTTTATTTTTTTCCCCCGAGATAGTCTGAATAATTTATACCTAATGCCAAGAAATTATATATAATTAGTCTGGGTAATGTATAATTTCCATTTGATTATATATATTAAAGTGGTTAAGAAACTTCAGTTTTTCACTAGTAAATATCTGCCTTCTTTGTTCCGTGTTGGGTCTGTAATGAATGTTTGTATCAAGTGTAGGACTCGTCCAGAACTGAAGGGAGCAAAAGTTGGAATGCTTTAACCAAGTTCTGTTGACTGACATCTGTGACTCTGGGAGAGAACATGAAGTTAGCTACACGTGGGGAGGAAACTGAAGGGAGATTTACATCCAACCCAAAACCGTCAGCTAATTGAGTAAAAGCGTAGATGGAAAGCCATGTTTAAAGAAAAGTTACCCAATAAAGTATGTGACATCACTAATGTCTTTAATATTGCATAGAATAAAATGAAATTTTTGACATTTCTGTTTTTAATTAATGACTTCCATTTGCTTTTTGTAGAGTACTTCTGTATGTTTATTACTGCGTGTTTTATAGCAGTTTTTCTTTTTTCAATTAGAGGATAGATTTCGCCCTTTATCTTTGCAGGTAGCTGATCCAAGACATTTTTATGTAAATGGATTAATTAATTGGTAGCCTTCATTTGAAACTTAAAAAGAAAGTAATCCTTTCTGAGAGGCATTAACAGTTTTTTAAAGCCATAAACAGTTCTTTACTTAAGCACCTTGTCACACTATTAGAAATTATTTGACAGCAGTAATCATAATAAAATGCATTACTCCTTACCAAATCACCTTTTTTTTTCAAGGTAATTAAAAAAAAAACTATTCATTAGAAGACTGTGTAGAGACTTCGCTTGTAAAAATCACGATTTTTGGAAGCTTAATGGCACATAGTGACAAAACTTTCGAGCAAATAATATCACAAGTTAAATTTCCTACTATACAGCCTTTGTGAGTAGGCATCTAGCTCCCAAAATGTATTGGATTCAAGGAAAAGCAGCTACACCTGGCCTCCTTTGAGAGCCCTTGAGCCTTTGTGCCTTCCAACCCTCGGATTTATGCAAATCAGAAAGCTTTGCTGGTCTCCACTTCCTGGCCCAGCCAGCATAATCCACTTCCTTCGGGTTCATGTGACCATGCAAATTTGAGCACTCCTGAATAGTCCCAGGGGGGCTGTGCCTCTCATTATTCCTGCCCCATTCTCTGGGCAGTGCAAGCATTCAGACGATGAATGGACAAGACTTTAATTACGCACCACATCTGTCAGATCAGATTCAACTCGAGAATGAAGAGAGTCCCAGACAAGCCCAGTCGTTTCTTTGCAATGTTCTTCATGGCCGAGGTCATCCAGCCTCGTCTTCCAGGGAATATTTTCTGTTCCTTGTTTCGTGACCCTTCTGGAAAACAGGGACTCCAGCTTTTGGCGATCTGTTACTGGGCCTTTCACATTGTGTGTGGCCTTTACAAATGTTAATTAATCTTCCTGATGATGCACTGAGCATCAGGGAGCCCTTTATTCCCCCAGGGCTACTGATGACCAGTATGAATGCCAGAAAGTTTTCCTTACTGTTTCCTGACCTACATGCTCCTCTCTCTGTGTGCTTTGCTTCTTTCCCCTCCCCTAATATGTCTCCCACATGACAGATTGACTGCTCGCATTACCGGGTCAGCCAGAGTTTGACATAGTAAAGGTGGATGGCCCCCAAGTAGAGGATTTACCTGCAAAGAATGAGGTTTTTGCAAATTAAATATTGTCAAGGCTATCAGCCCAGGCCTTCCAAGGAAAATGCACAGTAACAGGTAGGAAAGAGTGTGTTCCAGGAGAACAAAGGAGACAGTTACTCATAGAGTTACCATGCCTTCCCTTTCTTTCTGTGTTGGTATTATTTGGGGTTAAGAGGAGATTCTTAGTATATTTAAATCTGGAATACAAGGTTCCATGGATTGCCCTGGTGTATTTTGGGTTTTGTTTTCAGTTTTGTTCCTGTTTGTTTTTCTTTTTAACGTGTTTTTAACGTGTTTCTTTTTAACGTGTTTTTAACGTGTTTCTTTTTAACGAGAAGTGAAATTTACATAAAATTAACCCTTTTAAAGTGTATCATTAATGTCATTCAGTACAATCACAATGTTATACAACCATCACCTCTGTCTAGTTCCAAACATTTTCATCACACAAGAAGAAACCTCTATACCCGTTAAGTAGTCGCTTCCCATTCCCCCAGCCTTGTCTCTGTGGATTCAACCTATTCTGGATATTTCACCTAAATAGAATCATATGATAAGTGACCTTTTTATGACTGACTTCTTTCACTTAGTATGTTTTTGAGATCTATTATAGTGTTTCACTATAACACTTTCTGGGTGTGTGTGGTGTGTGTGAGATTATTCTTACCCTGTCAAAATATTCTTCTTCCTGTGTTCTTTGCCTTAGATAATGTCATTAATATCTACGGAAGCCTGAGAATCAGCTTGGACCCGTCATCTTTTCTTACTCCTATTGTCTTCTTGTTCTTTAATTTCTATTGATTCTACATCTGAAATACCTCAGATCACTTCTCACTTATATTCTTAATGACCCCACCTCTTTTCAGACACCATTTATTTCTTGGCTGGCCTTCTCAGGCACAGATCGTCTGATCAGGTCTGATCAGACGCTGGCTCCTTTCTACCTTTAGACCTGGGTTCAAGCTCCTTACCATGCTGTCCAAGGCCACCTGCAGTCCGTTCCTCAACTCCCTCTATCCTTACTCCCATCTTCACCTGATACATCATATCTATCCAGCCCCATTGGACCGCTCATGTGTCTCTGACCAAGGTGCACATGCACTCTCACATGCCTTTGTGTCCTGTTCCCTCTCCCTAAAGTGTCCCTCTTCCCCCCACCCCTGCCATCCGCAGGGATCCATTCCTCCTTCACCATCTACTGCATTTACCTTCTCATCTTCTCTGATCTGCTAATCCTGACAAAATCCTCCTTTCTTTCTGAACTGTAGCTTTTTACTTATCATAATACTGATCACTCCCGGTCTTTAATAAGGTGCTTTGTAAAGCTCCATCTCTTCCCCCACTAAACTCTGACCTTTTTTTTTTAGTACATAAGATTTTTTTGTTAGTTTTAAGTATATAGTACATTGGTTAGACATTTCTATAGTTTATGAAACGATACGCCTGATACTGTGTCTTCTCTCTGGCTCTCCACCTAGCCATTACCTTACTGCTGTCTGCATTCCCTATGCCATGCTTCCCATCCCCATGACCCTCTAGCAACTATTAATTTGTACTTTTTAAAACTTTTATGGCTTTCTCTCAGACCAACAACCCCCTCCTCTCTGGCTGTCACCCGATTATCCTCTATGTTAGTAGGTCTGTTTTGCTATGTTTGTTCTTTTTGTTCCTTAGATTCCACATGTAGGTAAAATCTTATGGTATTTATCTTTCTCTGTCTGACTTATGTCACTCAGCGAAATCACCTCTAGGTCCATGCATGTTGTTACAAATGATAGGACTTCATTTTTTTATGGCTGAGTAATATGCCATTGTATATATGAACCGTAACTTCTTTATCCAATCACCTGTTGATGGGCATTTAAATTGTTTCCATATCTTGACTATTGTAAATAGTGCTGCCATGAACCTAGGGGTGCATACATCTTTACAAATTTGGTTTTCTTCGCTTAAATACCCAGAAGTGCAATTGCTGGGTCAAAAGATGGATTAAACACTGATCTTCTTGAGGGCAGAAATCTTTCCTCACTCCTTAAAAAGTATCTCTAGCTCCAACCACTGTTTAGATCCTCGATAAATATTTTGTTGAATTACTCGAATTTTCTTCTTCTAGGAAAAAAGTGTGGACGAGAACAAGTCTGATGCAAAGTAACCAGGACCAACATTTAAAATCATAATTATTTTGATCTTCTATTGAATTTAAAGTTACCCACAGTGGTTTACCAGTTTCAATTAGCAGAAAGTGCAACTTTGCTTTTTTTCCTCCTCAGATTATGTTCCTCATTACAAATCTCAAGAGTTTTATAAGCAGTTGCCAAAAATCTTCTTTTTGACAAATTGCACAGGAGGCATTTTGGGATTGTGTGATAGAGTTGACTGAATTTAAGCCAAGTTCTGTACCCTGATATCACTTTTTAAAAAATACAGATGTAGGGCTACTTAAAAAATGTGTCTATTTTATCCCTACCTTCCAAATTCATTGTCTTTAAAAATAATCAATTGGATTCTTTGTAAATTAAATGCTAAGTAAACAATGCAAATAAAACTATTTTGTTTGCCGAGAAGTAATTGAAAATCTGTAACTAATTACAAATTGGCAAGCTCTGAGCCCACAAAGAGCTGAAACACTGTGCTGATGCATTGTTTACAGCTGAGTTCAAATCTGGTTTTCCTACACCAGCCATCCACGAGTTATTAATCAATACTTTGCCAAGTTCCATACCTCACCTTCAAAAAATGGTCATAAACATTTGATTTTCAATATGAGCTTCATAAACAAAGCTGTTAAAAACTAGAGGAGGAGGTGTAATTGGTTAAAACACACAAAGTCTGTTCTTGAGTTATGTGAATTGGCTTGTCGTTTAAATACCCTCTTCTTCCTTGACTGCTCAGGAATCCTGCAATTTAGTTGAAATTAATATTTTGTCACTCTGGTCATTGAGTCCTCTATGGCATTCCACTGATATATTGCAAGACATTTTTTTAATTGAAACTATGTTGAAAAGCAACATATACATGGACCACAGAGATCCAGGGAATCAACAAATTTCATTTGCCATTGCTACAAGCAGGTCAAGGTAAATCTACAAGTGACTCTAATCTGAGTGGTGCACTTTGAAATAAACAAACAAACAAATGTATATATATATATACGTATATATATATATATAATATATATATTACATATATATATATATATATGTAATATATATATATTACATATATATATATGTAATCTGATCCTTCCATACCTCTCAAACTCCATCTCCTATTATCCTTTCTCCTCCAACTTGCTCAGTCTTTGCCCTTGCTATTCATTCTATTTTCCTGGAATGTTCTTTCTCTAGTTCTTCACTTCGTTGGCTCCTTCTTCTCCTTCAGGATTTAGTTTACTATCACTCCTCAAAAAGGCTTTTCCTGTCCAGCTTACCTAATAATCTTATACTTTATTCTCTGTCTTCATTTATTTACTTGATTATCATGAGATGCCTCCCCTGGATTGTAAGCTATTCAGGGACAGACTTCTTGTTTATATTGTTCACTATTCATACTCAGCCCCTAAAATAGTGCCTTTCACATGGTAGATTCTCAATAAGTATTGGATGGATGGATGGATGGATGGATGGATGGACGGACAGATGAATGGGTAGTAGGTAAATGGATACATGGATGGATGGGTGGGTAGAAAGCAGAATGGCTAGATTAGAGGGATGAATGGAGGAATAGTTATATTAGTTGGGATAAACAGAGTTAAAACAGAAATTGAGTGTTAGGAAAGGCATGACTCTAAAATCAACTTCTTTGATAAGAAACCAAAATCTGTTCTAAATTCCAAAATTGGAAACATTTCTCCAACCTAAAGTGCATTTAGAGGTGAGAGATGGTGAGAAGTACTTCATAATGAATTCTCTTCAATTTTCACAAGACTTGTTTTGTAGAAAAATGATGAGACCTGTCACTGTGACTCCAAAGGTTCGACCTAGCAACGGTGAGTGGAAATTACTAGAATACATATTGTGACTTAGGATGAGAGAAATTTCTCATTGAATTAGCTGCCCTGAGTGGAAAATGAGTAGCGAGATGATGTTGGTGGGAATATTTGTATACACAGTGCCAGCGTACTTGTCAAGGATGCTCATCCTAGCGGATACTGGCAACAAAGGTGCTGTGGATCTAGATGACTTGTCTGGCCCCTTCCCACCCTGAAGCTCTGTGATTCCATCATGATCAAAGGAGAAGCCTGCTCAATAGTTGACAATTGTTTTAAAAGGAAAAATTCCAATGAGATGTGGATTATTCATTTTTGTCCCATAAGGAGATAACTAAAAAATGATAAAAATGAACTGAAAGAAAATGTTCTAGCAAAATAATAAGGCTGAATTCTGAAAGTCTCTTTCCCATCTTCTGTTCCCTGGGATGCCTTAGACAGGGCATGCAGTATTTTAGGCACATTGTGAGCAAGGAACCCACATTCCCTGGGGGTGGCAGGGACGGCATGTAAGGTCTCAATCCAGCTCTGTGATCTTAAGGCAAAGCCTCTATGTGTGAAACACAGTGGTACCTCCAAAATAGAACAAGAGCACTTATCCATGTGAAGATGACTGTCAAGGTCACTGAGACCTACAGTGATCTGGCAAATTAAAGCTGTCTGTGGCTGCCTTTCCTTTCAGGACATACTTTTGAAGATCAAAAAAAAAATTCATAAATTGATGATTTTCTGTTGCTGAGTCATTATTCTTGCAGCTCTTTTAGCTTTTCCTCCTAATTGTTGGTTTGATACCTGAGCCATAGAATTGTTGCCTCCCCATGGGTATGAGGGACAGAGCTGAGATGGAGATCAGCCCCCAGGAGCCAGATCTAGGCATGGATGTGTCAGCCCTCCTGCAAGCCCACAGACGTCTGACATCAGGATGAATGTCCTGTCAGGTTAATGAAGGTTGCGTTATTCACTGCCCCACAATCCATCTCTTTCCCTTGCTGATGATGGGGGTGAGTGGGATTCTGAGAATGGGGGATGGGAAGGGAGTTTAGATTCTTCAGCTCGTTTCCAGCCAGTCCGATTCACTGTCTTACAGGGACGGCCTCATGACAAGCAGGGTGGTCGCTGGCAAAGGCATCCCTGGTGTTCCCTCTGCCTGGCCGCCCTCCATCTAGGTAGAGCTCATCTCAGAAGGCCCAGCTTCTCTTTGGGGCACTTCCAAGCCCTCAGGCAGAAAAGCCATTCTCTCCTCTGTGTCTCCTCACTCTCCTCCATCTCTCATTTTTTAGTTCATGTTATAGATTATTTTGTGCAGTCTTGGCTCTCCTCTGAGGCTGTGACATTCTTGAGGGCAGAGACTGTGTTTCCTTGTCCTTCATATCTCCAGGATTCTGCACAGTTCCTGGCACATCAAGGAATGCCTGACGAATTGGGGGTGGGGGGGAATGACTAGATACCTGAAATATTAAAGAAATTACTATTTTGTGGGTAGAGAGTAATCAAGACATGAAGTTCAACGTGAAAGCAATCTTTTCTCCCTAGTACAATCTGATTAAACAGTGACCGTTTCTCTTGTAAGCCACCTGGATCAGATCTTAATGGTTATTTTATTACAAGGTTGTTGAATTTACAAGATGACAGAACTGTATTTACCTTGGACTTGGGGCCATCCTCTAGTATGAAACTTTCAGCAGAGCCCAGGAGCCAAGTCAGGGCACTGTGGGCATAAAGCCAGTGGGAAAAGCCTCGGGGGGAAAGCTGCATGGATAAGAAAAGCTTTATCATCTGAGCCCTGAGTCTCACGGGATTAAGCAGTGACCTGGCTGGATGGTCCCACAGTGAGGCCTCAGTGCATTCCGAGGCCTGAACTTGCTCCGAGCGGCCTGGATTCCCAGCGATGCATGCAGCCTCTCAGTGTCGGGGCCACCTCGCTGTCAGCCAGCCGGGGCCAGCGGAGTGTCGCTCAGCTGCACCTCTGGTTGCATTTCCCAACACCTCCCTATCCCGTGATGATCGGTGGTTGGCATGCTGTTTCTGCCACCTTGTCTTCTTAATGACTCGTCCGGGGTCTCTGTGGCTCTGCGTGTGGAGAGCCTGTCCCCAGGTCTTTTTTTTTTTCCCCCCTCAGGACAAGCTCAACTTCACTTCCTCTGGCCTTATCAAACCCTTTGTTTCCAAAATTGTTACTCAGATGCTTGGGGAGTGGAACTCATTCCTCCTTCCCTACATCCCCTCAGCCGAAAGGGATGAGAAAACCGGTGACCGTGGTGAAGGTGTCCATCCTCCCACCGCCCCCAGTCCACCGTGACCAAGGACAGTGAACCTGTAGAATTCCGTCAGCTGCGTTTCGTGCCGCTGGTGGTTGTTTGTCCATCTCTGCTTCGAGCTCAGCTTAAAGAAACATGTGGCCCCAGATTCTTCAGTGCCACAGATATGGGACTTTCTCATGTTAAGAGACTTACCAGATGAAACATGGTTTTCTGAACCTCTTTTTATTCACTGTCAAAATAACAAGTGATGACTTGTCTTTCAACAGAGACACTCTTTTTACTCAGCTATTCAACGAAGAATGTGCTGTTGTCTTTGCTGTAGATTTTTATTTTATTTGTAAATTGTGCGTGCTGCGTGCTACGGAATACTGAAAAGCCATACACCCTGGCTTGTTAGCTGACACAGAGTATGTGTGATTACAAATTGTTTGAATAACAGTGGACTATTGAACTGCCATCCAGATGTGTGTGGAGTTAACTGTGGGAATATCCACAAAGGGGGTTTATCTTGTTGCTGTGTCCGAGCCCCCAGAAAGTAGAAATATAAGCGTGGAAGCTACTCAAATAGAACAGTCGCTACAAATGGCTCTTCAGAAGCAAAATTAATCATTATCAAAAATTGTATGTTACAATTAAGACTGAGTTTCCTCTCCTACAGTAAATCGGGCAGAGAAGATGCCAAAGAGCAATAAAAGAATTTGCAGCTTTGAATGGCCTTCGGGAATGATTTAGTCATTTTACATTTTTAAATAGACAGAACCTCAGAATATTGTTCATCCCAAGTCTCTTAGCCATCTTCTTATGTGCTTTGTTCATGTTTCCTACTCCTGTTTTCATCCTGTCTGCTATACAGGATACCTCAACCGTGGAATGGTTGTCGTCCGTAGTACTGACAATGGAGAAACGGTATAGAAATTCTCTGTGGATGTTTTCTTTAAAGGGTATTTGAACCACAGTGAAGTACCACCTCACACCCATTAGGATGGCTAACATATAAAAGACAGTAACAAGCGTTGGCAAGGATATGGAGACATCAGCTCTCTCATACACTGCTCATAAGAATGTTAAATGGCATAGCCACATTGGAAAGCAGTGTGGCAGTTATTTAACATGGTAAATGTGGAGCTACCATATGACCCAGCATTTTTGTTCCTAGGTGTGTATATGTATGTGTGTGTGTGTGTGTGTGTGTGTGTGTGTGTACACATACACCCAAGAGAAATGAAAATATATGTTTAGACAAAAACTTGTGCATAGATATTCATAGCAGGACTATTCATAATAGTCAAAAAGTAGAAACAACCCAAATGTTCATCAACTGATGAATGGATAAATAAAATTAAATATACTATTCGGCCACAAAAAGGAACAAAGTACTAAGGCAACCTGTATGAACCTTGAAAACATGATAAGTGAAAGAAGCCAGACACAAAAGATTACGAATCCATTTGTATGAAATGTCTAGAAGAGGCAAATCTCTAGAAACAAAAGTAGATTAGTTGTGGCCTAAGGCTGGAGGGCTTCGGGGGAAATGAGGAGTGCTGCTAATGAATATGGGATTTTTTTTGGAGGGTGAAAATTTTCTAAAATTGATTGTGATGATGGTCATACAACTTTGTGAATGTACTAAAAACCATTTAATTGTGTACTTTAAATGGGTAAATTGCATGGTATATGAATTATGAAAAATAGTTTAAAAATAAAAACAAAATGAAGACATTTTTGGGTAAAAGTTTTAAAGGTATTTGAAGGTGACTTTTTTAAAGAAAATCATGCTTCAAATTATGATATCTTCAAAAATCACATATCTGAATTTTTTTGACAGCATGAAAAAGAAGGGGAAATGGTTTTAAATATAATAGCTTATATCCTTGGGGTTTTTTTTCCCCCTGGAATGAAAGGTCTGTTACTTGTTCAACAGTGTCAACACTTTCTATCTCTAGTTGGAATCTACAGCAGTAAGTTGGCACCCAGCCATCAAATACCTAGATTTACCTTTGTGCGATAAAACCCCCTTTAGCAATGAATATTGAAATATATCATTTTGAGCCTATTTTAAATTCTGTAGCAAGTGAGTCAAAAAAATTTTTTTTAATCATGAAACAGCAACCCCAAGTCAAAAGAAACAAAGAAATGAATAGGAAATCGACTCTAGATTCTGTTCGCACTCCACTTTCTATAGTTTAATCTAAAGAAAAATGTGGAATTTCCTGCACAGTGATTAATAGGCCCATGTGGTGACATACAGGAACTCTGAGCTTGACCTTGCAGGTAAAGGCTAACTGGTATGTTAAGTTGATTACACAATTTCCTCTAAATAAGTTGACAAGTGGTTAGCACAGTTGCCTTGACTTTTGCCCTTATAAATGCACACTTATAAATGACTTTGCTTTTTTAGCTAAAGCAGTTCTTATTTTAGATGTGACATGTGTTAAGTAAACAGCCTGATAGAGAACCCCAGCTTCCTAGTCTTCATAGCCAGGTCAGATTATCGAAGTTGCTAGGGGACGAGACTTTGGGGAGCCTGAAACCCAGCTTTGAGATGTGGCTGTATTCCTAGGGCATAAGGAATCCCAAACTGTTTTCCCCCTTCTGGTATGGTGAAGTAGACAGGTGGATTTGAGATGATGATTCCACAAGTGTATTGAAATAATCCAGGAATAGAGGATGCTGAATGGTTTGCAGTAAATGACAAGTAGGCTTAACTCTAGTGTTTTATACAGATCTCCTTGCAATATGTCAAGTCTGTAAGACTATACAGTCTCTGAGATTTCTTCAAAAACATCATGGAGAAAGGTTTCTAGTCAGCATTTCTGTCCTGTGATCATCTTCCCAGGAAGAAAATGTAGTTCTTTTATAGCCTAGAGAATATAGTTTGAGATATTTTTGTTCACAAATGTACTGTTTCCTTTTATTTAAGGGGAAAGTTACAAAAAGCCATTACGAATGAAAAGGAAATGTAGTTTCAGATGATAAATCAAAATGCTACTTAGGAAAATTGCTGTTTATTTGTAGATTTATAAGTCATGCACCTTTATTGAACCTAACATATCCTGATTTGATAAGCGAAAAGAGCTTTGCTAACATTGTTGATTTAGCTGGGATCTATTTGTGTGTGTGCGTGTGTTTTCCTGAATGAGTTAAATGTTTGGAAAATGAATTGGTTTTTATTTGTATATACAAAGATAATACCATTTATGCTTTCCACATCTAGAATATGACAAGCTTTGAGCTCATCTGGAAAACAGAACATTATTGGAACTCAGGTTAAATTTACCATCCCACCATCAAACCTATGAACGTTCCTCTGAAACAATGTGCAGACCCCATTACAAATCATCTTTATTCATGTTAACTCTTACACAAGATGAAATGTGTCAGCCTGAGAATGTTTACTACTCGCCAGGGATGACTCACTCGGTAATCTTTTTATTTATTTCATTATATCATCAGTTGTCTGTAGGTATTTGTAACAAAAGGATTGTCATCCCCTTTCTGGCTGGCTGTGTGCTTGGGCGAGGAACAAGCTAACCTGCCATGCCACGTGGCTTCTCCTTGCAAGTTGTCAATGTGTAGTGACCATTAACTGTCAACGGCGACATCCTTGACTCGTGTTACTGAGCCGTGTCACTTCCTCCCCAGCCGGCCAGCACCCTGTTCCACATACTCTCGAGGCAGGGGAGATTTTTTTCACACTTGACCCTCTCTGTCTGTGCAAAGTCAGGCTCTCTGAAGGTCTGGCTTTAAATTCTGCGTGGCAAACCAAAGATTCATGAACTTCCTACCACAGCAAAGTTTCTGCTGTGTCTCCATTGTCTCACAAGAATATCTTCTTTAAAAAAAAGATACTTCCGTTACATACATTTTTAGTCAAATATTTCAGAAATAAAAAGTATAGGATGTACTATAACGAACATCCTTCTTACCAACTCAAGCTTAAGAATTAATATTTTACAAATACAGATGAAGCCCCTGGTCAGCCTCAGGAGAAATTTATAACACCAAGTCTGCAACACTCGGAAGAAATGCAGATGAAATGTTGGGAACTGCCCTGTGAGAGAAAAGAGACGTGATATGCTCACGAAGGGAAAATGCGCTTTTCCTTTGCTGGTTTGAGTTTCTTGTATCCCAAACATTTGAACCATAAGAAACTGGTGATAACTCAATTATTTTCAAATTTCAAAAGTGGCAGTTTTATACGGTTAGCCTCATAGCAGAGAGATCGATGTCTGTTGCACGTTACCAGAGGAAGCTAAAACCAAGCTCACATCTTCTCTGGTCTAGAACATTAGCTTAGACTCAGAATCGGCTTCCCAACCTCGATTCTCTACCCCTTCCAATTCAACCTTTACTTTCTTGTCAAAAGCATCTCACTACTGGCCGCATTGCAGAGGCTGCCACTTTACATAATTCATCCCATTTTATCCTCACAGGAAACTGAGATATCCAAGGGCAGATCCAGGTTTCTGGGATCTGAAGTTTATATGGTTTAACTAACCTTTCAGTAACTTTGATGACGGGAGGTTAAAATCAAAATTAGTTACGAAAGTTCATGTTTGTTTAGGTCAAGAAAAGAAAGTACAACAAAAATTTTAAATCAGGCCAGTACTACTTACACCACAAAGTCCAGAAAAATCACATCATTATACTAATCAACTGCTTGGCACACAGTTATAATACTTTTTTCTCTATATTCTTTGGTCATTTCTTCACACAACAATTATTTCATGGTATTTTCTATGGAGAGAATAGAAAGATATTTCAATCTTTTCTCTTACATGGCTGAGCAAAGCTTGTTTTTTTATTATCGAAAGTATTTTTTAAACTTCTTTTTGCTTATTGTTCAATATTAGTCATGTCATCTACATTTTTAAGATGGTTGTCAAATGAAAATATTTCTCACTTTTGTCCAGATATGAACTGTAGGATTTGGAAATACTTTTTTCTGCACATTAGCTTGTGGCTCCATACACTTATTTTCTCTTCTTCCCACATGGGTGCAATGCCAGGTGCTCTAAGACATGTTCACATGACCTCTGAGCCTACCCCTTCAAGTCCCGACACCGGACATGCTGCCCAGCCCAGGACAGCTAGCAGTAATTTAACCAAACACAGAAATGACTGAAACATATAAACGTATCCCACTACATCCAAAGTAAATCATCCCTAACTCAGATTTCTCTTAGCTGGATCCCGGAATTGTCCACGGTCCCTCCAGTGCTACCCAATACAAGGAGAAGTTGGAGTTGAGAGAAGACAGTGGTCCTAACAGATTACCATCGATTTATTCTATTTTCACAAATTGTACAAGATACTCGATAAAGTGAACATATTTCTAGGGAATTCCCCAGAGCCTTGGAAGGAACCCAGACAAGTGACAGACTGACCCCGAAGGCTATTAAGAGCTGAGAAGCTGCATTTACTTTGTAGAAACTTGCTTGATGTCACTCAGGTAGCAAGTGACAGAGCTAAGATGTGAACCAGTTTTTAGAATCCCAGCTCTTATCTATTAAATTATGTTAACTCACGTCTGATTTTATAAAAACTTTCCCTTCCCTGTCTCAGCTTAGCACCAAACATCTAGCCATTGGTCAACACTTGCTACACACACAAAAAAAAAATGGGCATCCACATCTGGAAACAGATTGGTCATGTTTCTGAGCACCTTTGAGCCAACTTCCTTTAAGACTCTAGAATTTAACTTCCATTTGAAACAAAGA
Organism: Macroglossus sobrinus; assembly: GCA_004027375.1. NCBI lineage: Eukaryota > Metazoa > Chordata > Mammalia > Chiroptera > Pteropodidae > Macroglossus > Macroglossus sobrinus. Next base: position 484,899 of record PVKZ01000771.1, read on the forward strand.
TTAGCATGGTATAGAATTTCAGTTAACTGTGCATGGAATAAAACTCACTGCCTCTACTCCATCCATGTTCTAAAAATCATCTTGCTCCTTCTCTGACTGGGGTTATTTCTCAGTCCGGGTTGATAAATATAGTGTCATCTTCTTACATTTATCCTGGTGTCCCTAAGAGCCATAGCTGGGAAACAATGGGACAGTTCTAACTAGAAGAGGACAGCCAGCGGGGGCCCTGCTCTCAATGCCCCGGCACTTGCAGAAGAAAGGTTTTCTTCAGTAAACCTTCCCACGTCTGCAACCGCGGTTGTGCTCATAGGCAGAACTCTCTCTCACAGAACAAGTGTGTTTGCCAAACCGGGGGTGAAGTATCTTGCAAGTCCACTTGTTCCAGAAGAAAGACAGGATAAGGGAAGTGGCAGGAGCAGCGATAGGAAAGGAGTTTTTCACACGAACAAGTGCGAACTGATAAGCCTAACCTGTAAGGCACATGTTGAGGGTCCTAAGTACACCTCTCAGGCCAAAATTAGCTGAGCAAATTTGACTTGGCTTTCCGTTTTATAATGGAAAAAGAAATTCCTAGGGAGAAAGACAACTCAGCATGTATTGCTGTCATGAATAACAGATTCGACTGCTTATCTGCTAATTTTCCTACTAAATAAGTCAATGGGATGATCTTTCTAATATGCCTGAAACATAAGGTGACATGATAAAAAATACATATAGTAATAATACTATTTTATTACTAACTATGCTCCAGTCCCTAAGCTGAGTTTATGTACATTACTTGTTTGATTCAAGCCTCATAAGAACCGTCTGAGGCTGTTTCAATTCACAGATGAAGAAAATGGGACTCAGGGAAATTCAGCCATTTATTCAGCCCAGCCACACAGCCAACAAGTGGTGGAGATTTGAAACAAGGCAGCCAGATTTGGTATGTGTAAAGCAGACAAGGGCTGTTTTTATCATCTACCACAAATACCCTTATTAGCTAATTTTTTAGGGTACCTAGATGAGAATATTGGTAAGGGGGAAAATAAATATTTACTGAGCCCTGAAAGGCTTGATGTATGCTTGATTCTTCTCCACCTCTGCTCAGAGGCCCAGGCTATGTAAAATGAAGCCTCGGTAGTGGTTAAAGAGAGTGTGGCTGCATCCTTCTGGCAAACTCAGGTTACTATAAGTATCTGAGGCCAAGGTGCTACCTCCTTGAGGGCTAAAACCCATTTATACATTAGAAATTTCACCAGAAAGTTTTTGAAAACTTCTCGGGAGGGGCAACCATGTTCACATGGCCCAGTTAGTGGCTATGGTGGCAGTCCAATGCCCAGACCAAGGGTTCCAGTCATGGTGACACCAGCACTAAGAGTCCTGCTAAGCCACTCCTACTGTAGGCTGATGACATGCCTGCCAAACGGCAGCAGTACCCAAGCTTACGGGAACCTTCCATTAACACCCCCTAAATACTTCATGTCACGTTAGCCATCCTGGGATCCTGTTTGGGGTTGCATTTCAGGAGTGCACTGAAAAGAATGACTACCAGGAGAGGCTGTGCCCTTTCTCAGATGGTTATATGCTCAGTGTATAGCAATAAAAGAGCTATTTAAATAAACTCTCTAGTTTATTCCTACAGTTGGTGACTAATCGACAGTCATACGTGTTACCATCCTAGCTGAGCCAGTCAAGTTTTCTCCAGACTTATATTCCTCAGCAGAGACGCAGGGAGATTGCGCAGTGAATTCTTTATTGCTTATTCTGAAAGCAAAGTGTCCTAGATGACTATACACACAGACTAGTATTTCACAAAAGTGACACCTGTTGCTCTTTTTCCCTTTGAGGTATATCTTGTTGAATTAAGTATACTTAGAAAGAGGTGGGGAAAATCAAACCATTATTCACATCAATCCATCTTTGCCAATAGAATCTTTTTTAGGAAATGCTTTTATTTTATATACTTTAGATATATTTTTATAAGAATCTTAGAGCAACAAATTTAGCTCACTCAAATTACATTCAGTGTAAATCCCAATGAGCAAAACCAATCTTCACTGTCAAACCAAACAACCAAAATAGACTCATTTTCTGATAGAACAAGTGTGACTTCATTTTCTCAATTTAAATAACTGTGTTAGTACGTGTCCCTAAGACAACTGTGTCACTTCTAAACTCTAATTCTACTTCTAGGTGGAAAGCTAGTAGGGAGGGCTTTCATAGATGTGTAGAGCATAGAACTTCAAACTCTCTGGGAATTTGTCGTGTGGGGGGCATAAGGTGCTGCTGCAATCTGTACATCTTACAGACACTCTCTTTGCTTTATCCTCACAAGACTCAAGAAAGCTGCATGCTTTAAAAATAAGAGGAGATGGAACAGATTGATAGCCATTACATTTTCAATGGACAAAAATTGTCAAAGCATGCACTGTTCCACTCAACAATATATCTGAATTCAGACAATCCCCACACAAGCTGAACTTCGGGCTTCACGACAGGAATACGTGTAAAACAGAGAAACTCAAAGCTCCATTTGGCTCTGTGGTTCTTGATTGAAGGAGTCGTTGCTTATCAGCAGTAGCTCATATTGTCTCTTAATTTGTCACTGTGGAGTTTTTTACATCCCAGGACAGAGCAACTTAGCAAGTGGGAGAAGGCAATCGAGGAGAGACAGTGGTGAAGAAGTGCTGGCATGAATTTTGTATCACGCATATTGTCAGAAGTGGTTTTAGCAAATAATATATATAGAAGTTAGAGATCTAGAAATTGCTTCTCTTAAAGTTAGTTATATTCCTATTTGAAGACTAAGAAAAGTCCCTTAGATACTGACAAAAGGACATGTGCCATGATGTTCCTTGCAACATTAAAATAACAGGGATTTAAAAACATAAATGTCATCAATAAAATAGAATGCATACAACAGTGAAATGAATCACACGGACACATACATATATATGCATCTTAGAGATATTATGCTGCCTCCTCAAAAGATAATTTTCAAAGTTCTACATATAGAGTATTATGTTAAAAATAGTGCCCATGTTTATAGATGCATAGTATGTAGTAAACTTATAGAAACAACGGGCAGAAGCATACCTACCAGGGAAGGAGTATTAACTGTATTTGTAGCATATTATCTTTTCAAAAGAGCAGCTCAGCCTTCCATGCTATTAAATTGATTGTTGTATTTCAAAAGGAAACAAAGAGTCTGATTTTTAAATGTGTGTCCTGTGCAGCATTCCAACGGGAGAAAGGGCTTTAGAGTTTCGACTTAGGCTTTCATGGGAAAATAAATGAAATGACCTTTCACCCAGGACACTCCAGCAGCCCCGACTACAGGTTTAAGAGAATTTTCATCTTGGAAGGGGCTGAGTCTGGTTAGACTGCTTATCCCAAAGTCACCCTTGATTTTTGTTTTTAATGAAATTTGACAAATAAAGTATGTGCATGAAGGCTCCTGTAGAATGGCCTTAATTTGTGTTTAGGAATGCATAATTTTATCAAGGTCTCTGTAATTAGATATTGTGCAATAGAATAAAAAGCAAATACTGCCTGTTCCATGCCAACAGCAGCCTTTCGTACCTCACTATCTTCGAGATAAGGAGGGTTTCCATAGACACACGTATCACATGGGATTAAATAGCCATTTGAGAAGAAAATGAAAGTTTCCCAACTGGTTTTCCCCTGTGATTGAGGGTGAGTGTATGAACATGTGTTTTGTTCTCTTCTTTTTCTACTGACTCCTAGATTTGGGTTGTTTCCTCTCCCTGCCCCCCACTTTGATCTGTCTGAGCTGTCAAGGTGGATATTGAAAGTTTTGTAGACCTGTAGAATAATGTCACTGCTTAAACTGATGTTTGGTGTAAAGCGCTTATGTTTTTAGAGGAGAGAAAAGAATTAAGATTATGCTCACTTTCTGTGTAAAGACTGAAGAAAGATTTGCTAAGAATGTGGTCTGTGTTTTGGCAGAGAGAGCGCTGACATGCCAGGGCATGGATGAGAGAGCAAGCTTCTAGAAGGATGTGGCCTCACTCATCTCTGTGAGTCCAGCATCTCGAATTGCAGACACACAGTAGGTGCTCAATAATCAACTCCCTGCTGGTTGGCTAATCATATAGAAAGAAGATAGCAATGATCAATAGTTACTAAGAGAAGACCCCACAAGGCACACCATCGCTTCCAGACCAGAGGTCAGATGCCTGTGGATGCAGGTGGGTCCCATAAATATGTGAGGTGAGGCTGGCAAGGCATCACACAACAGGGGTGAACCACGGCATGCATGGCCTGTCTGGAAGCGTTCAATCCAGGCTTTGTTCAAACACCAAGTAAGCTTATTTGTATTTCTGCCTAAGCTATGAGGAAAGCTAGTTTCAGTACTGTGCTGTTTCGGTGAGAGATGGCCAAATCCCAAACAGGTTAAGGACTATTTCTACCAAGGTTTATGCAGGTAACTAACTATGCAGGGGCATAGCTCTTTACTAAGCAGTAAGACTTTGGACCAAGCCAGCTCTGTGCAGGGCCCGGCCTGGAAGCACCAGGCTCTCTTTTCTCATCAGTGTAGTTATCTGGTTGAAGTCCACTTGTAATGTTTACGAAGAGCAGCCTAGATATGGGAAAGAATACCCAGCAAAGCAGGCTATAACAGGAGGGGTACATAGAAGGCAAGAGCAACCCCGTGGGTTTGTGGTCTGCTGACATGCATGTGACCTTCAGATCATCTCTTTAAACTCCAACTGGTTGACCACTGCCTTTCTGTCCAACCTGCTGACTCCCTGGGGTGATTTCCTACACCACCAAGAGAAAGCCTGTTGGTTGTATGTAAACATTTTTAATACAGATCCTCTGAGCTTCCTGTTGGAACACAGAGGCTGAATTCTGGTAACTTTTTCTTTTATCTCATTTATTTCATTAATTGCACTTAATAGTATGATTGGAATTGTTAGGGCAAAGCCTTTTGTGATTTAATTAGCATTGAGTGATTTTATAGGTGGCAGTGAAGTGTGTACCTTGAAAGATCATGAAAGATGTTTAAATTGGTGAAGAGATATTGATATGGAGTGAGGCAGGTTAGAGGAACACATTCTCTTCTGAATAGCTTAAGAGGCAGAGAGGTTGTCTTATCTTCATATGATCCAGAGAGATAGGGAGGAGCAACTGTAAAACAAACTATTCAGACCCTGATAAGCATCATGGGAGAACATTAAGACATCATTTAAAATATTGCTCATGTCTTCTAAAATTTATAGTCTCGTTGGGGGTAATTATAGTCACCTTTGTAAATAAGATCAATAAAAGAAATAAAATTGTTTATCTCTCCATTAAAACTAGAATGAGAGTCTGGAACTCCCAAGTGCCAACCTAGTGATAACTGTTTTAGAATGGTACCCAAAGCAAGCTGCAGGAAAGAATGCGTTTAATACCACATACCTGCAAAGTTAGAAGCTGCTCTCTAACTACGCATTGGTTATACAGTCACTGGAAGGTATATAACCCTTGCAGGAGGTGGCAGCCCATGCTTCCTTTGCTTAGCAATGAGTCTTTATGATGGTAGAGTAGGCAGAGGTTGGGCAGCATTCTCTAATGGCTATGATTTACCCAGTCTTATCCAGTCAGGTACCACATTCATCTCACAACCGAAGAGTTCTTTTAATTCAGAATTCAGAGAGAAGGCAGGTCTCTCTTCCCAGGTTGAGAAAAACCAAAGTCATAGTGTAGACGTGGCTATATGTGTAGATCACATAAAGGACTGGAAACTGGAAACGAGTACAGAGAAACCATAATACACAATTATGAGGCATTCATGGGTGTTAATGAGCCATGGTGAAACCCTAGGTCAGGAGCTGTCCAGATGGAGCCCAGTCTGGCCCCTACCAGAGCCTCCTCCTCTGTTGTCACACTGGCTCCATTTTGTCCTCTGATCCTCCCCCGTGTCCCTTCCCGGTTCTTGCTGTTGAATGACACCACTGACTACTCCAAAACAGAGTTGCTGTCCTGGTTACGGAGGGTCTCCAGCTTACCAGCTGCAGTGCTCGCAGATGTTGTCCTAGCACTTTCTGACCTTTGTGCTATTTGAGGGATCTTGGAAGATGCTGAAGGTGTGAGTCTCCCTCAGGGGAACTATTCTTTGGGAAAATTCCTGCTAATAATGTATTTCTTCCCCTGCTACAGCAGCCAGGGTTCTCTACGGCCCTCTTGCTTTAGGCAGGCGAAGGACAGCTTTCGGATTAAACGTTTCCTCCACTTCTGTGTCAGGCTCTCCAACCCCAACGTCAGTGGACTGGGGAGAACATGCTGGTGCCTGGTTGTTTCTTTGCTGTTTATCTCCTTAAATTTTATTTCATGGGGGTAGTGGTGGTCTGGCAGTCTCTCCTTTGGGTACAGTGCAGGCTTGATTTTGGTCCTTTATTGCACTTACATGGACATTTCCCCCACCCTTACTTTTTTTTTTATGTATGTGTGTGTGTGATACAGGCCTCTCATTTGCAGACTCTGAAACCATATTTTACGAATCAATAAGTTAGACATGTGACCTAGAGAAGGATTCTGCCCCCGCCGCCCCTCCACCCGCTGATTTGTATATGTATTTTACAGAAGTTTCTTATAAATTAAATCACATGTAGTCATCCATTGGAAAACTCATTTTTTAAAAAGATGAGATTACATAGACAGTGCCCTAAGAAGGTGGCAAAAGTGAACTGTATGACCAACCAGCTTTTAGGCTTACACCTTAATTTTTGCAGAAAGAATTCCTTCACCAGGTTTATATACACGAGAGAAATAGGCAAGAAGCTTCACTCTTTTGAATACAATAATACAACCGCTAATCCCGTAACCAGAAAGAACGAACATCGCCAAGCCACTTCTCTCAGCTTTGGAAGCGGAATGAGTTGGACTTTTTTTTTCTTTTTTTCAGAGTTATTGTTCTCTGGATGGCAGACAGTATTCAAATCCTGGAAAGAGTTTATTCTGCTCAAAAAAAAAAAGTGAGCATTTTTCCTCCAGAGTAATTGTTTGCTGTTGAGATCAAACCTATGATTACTATCATCTAATAGTTTTATAGCATGTCATGCACTATTTGCAAGGAATTTTTTCCATCATGTTTTCCGTTAGTCATTCAGAAATATAATTCAGTGATGAAAATTAGCTATTTTCCCTTGGTATGGGAAAAGAGACTATGCAAGGGCAAAAATATACTTCGCCCTTCCCCAGATTTATGTTTTGCCTACCCATGAACGGAGTAAGATTATTCTCTGCAAATATATTATATGAAAAGAATTTGGTATTTCATTCTCTTATGGATGGGAAAGCCTCGATTTCAGCCTTTATCCATGACTTCATGGGGATTATAAAAGAGAGAGAAAAATCCTCCCAGGAAGAAACCCTTTAGGTCAGAGTGAATCAAAGAATTTCCATGTGTCCTTTCCAGGGTCAAGTCTAAAACTGTAACACGAAGAATTCTTGCACACAGCACAGGTAGGAATCTAGCAGCCAGGCAGAGAGAGCACACAAATATCTTCCTGTGATTTGATGTAGCCCCATTATTAATAAATATGCAAGCTAGGCCCCCAGAGAAAATAGGACTGGCACTGTATTTGGGGCACTGCACTTTTGCATAGACGGAAGAAATCTTCGGAGAAAAGTTGAACCAAATGCAAGAACACAGACTTTTTTAGGAGGGGACGACCAAAGGGGAAGGGACTGTTTATATCTCAGGAAGTTATGAAATGTCAAATGTAAAACACAGTCATATTTTTGCTATTACTTGATTTAACACTCCAAGGATGTAGCCCAAGCCAGCTGTGACACTCAAGCTGCCCTGCTCATTAAAATTCTCCCCTTCTGATTCAGACCCCCTCCTCCTATTACTAGATGTTGCCTGGCTCAAAGTCCACTCCATGTAATTCAGGAATGTGCCTCTTCGGTGCTCCCAAGAAGTTCCTTTTTAAAAGCACACTTTATACCTACAGAAGTTAAGGTTCATTGTAGAAATCTTGGAAAATACTAAAAAGTACAAAGAAAAAATACATGCACAATAATTCTATCACATGTACATAGTGCCACCGTTAAGACGTTAGTGATTCCAAACTGTTATTATCTTTAAGCATTCAAACTAATCTTGATGGTACCAGGAAGAGACCCTGTCCTTGAGGGCAAAGGTCATGCTTTCTCTGTCTTGGTGCCCTGGCAGCTGGCCTAGTGCCCAGCATGTAGGGGGCACACTGTGTGTGCGGCAGCCACACCACCTAGATTTGGGGAGGAAGAGGAGGGCGACACTGTAGAATAGGTCTAGAAGAGGAAATGTGTCACTGCCTTTTCTCAAATAGCAACTATAAAACGTATTTTTCAATTATGACCTTTTTCTGGAATCATCTAGAAATATCAAAAAGGCATTCTTAGGATGATGGGGGAGCTGGGTGTTGAAAAGAAGGTAAGATGTTTTGTGGACTTCGTGCAGAAGATACGTTTACTCAGAATTCTGTGGCACATCTTCATTACCCATGACAGTCAGATGCCCACTTAGAAAAGCGACTCTCTATAGAAGAGCCGAGCCCCACGCAGTTTAAGAAGGAGCCAGCATCTGCCAGGGCTGGGGCCACACGATCCACCTTCAGTGTTTGATTCAAGATGGCGCGTGTTTTCAGGGTTAGTGGAGGGGCTGGGGCATTTAGTGTCCAGGCCCTGTGACCCACGGGGGCCTGGACATGGACCAAATGGCCCTGCAATGGAGCAGCGCCTGTAAACAGATCACAAAACCGCCATTCGTTAATCCCAAAACAGTTTTCTGTCATTTAATTAGAAAATTTATCTTATTTTGCCTCCAGGCCTTGTAGCTTTATTGCATTTGCACATATTTCAAAATGTTTCAAGTACTGACCAGATAACATTAATGAATATATTAGATAGGCAAACAATTTTAAACAAAAAATAATAAACATACTTGTGTGTGTATGTATATATATATATATATATATATATATATATATTTTTTTTTTTTTTTAAGTTAATTCCATCTGGAGCCAAACAGGTAATTTTCCCTTCAGCATTTTTTTCAGTCGGCTAAGACAGGTTGGCCTAGGAGTGCAGTCAGCCTGTCTGCAGACTCTGGCTTGACTCGCATACCGGGGTCAGATTTTTCTTCAGAAACAGACAAGCGAGATGATCTGATTGGCTCGCGTCCAGAGCATGCTCACAAGGGCTTCTTTGATGAAAGGGTTCTTGGTAAGTACTGTACCAAAAGCAGCCTGCCATCCTCCTTTCAAAGATACCCATTTAGAGTAATTCCCAGAAAGAGAAAAAAACAGCGAGAAAGAGAGAGAGGGAGAGAGAGAGAGCACCGAATTACCGCGAGAATAATGATGCTTCCCTGGCATAAAGCAAGCGGGGGAAAGTTATTACAAGTAAACTGCTGGGTGCTGAAGTAGCTGCTTGGCAATTCTGCAAGAACATACGGAATGTGCAATTAAGCTCATTAAAACATCATCATTATGCTTATCGATCTTTTTTCCAAAAGGGGTGGAGTGGCACAGTGTGTAAAGGTATGAGTGCTTCTGCAGATAAAGATCCCAGTTGCCTCTCTCAACAAACAGAATCACCTCCTGAGTCTCCTATGGCTCTTACAGTTGGGCATGCTGGCTCTGAACGGTGCCCGAGCTCTGGGAGGGGCTTCTGGGGGGCTAGCTCCTCTCAGCTCCCTTTGGCTGTGGCCCCCATCAGACAAGCAAGGCTTTATTAAGCAGCTACTATACTGGTGTTCAGGGAAGTTTGAAAACACTACATCTGATGTGAGCGCTGCCCTCAAGGTACCGTTAGCTTCGTTGGGGAGGTGAGACTTACATCATTCATTCATCAAGCCAAAAATATGTACTGAGAGGCAGCTGCGTGTGAGCGCCCCGCCAGGTGCTGTGGGTACAAGGGTGGCGCTGCTCCACCCACCGTCAGGCACGAAGCTGTCAGGGACACAGAACTGCTGCGTGAGGGTGCTGGGAGGAGGAAGAATGAGCTGAGGGCGAGCACAGGGCCAGAGTAAACTACTCCAAACACAACTGGCTCACTTTCCACATTAAATTTTAAGCTCCTTGAGGGAAAGCAGTGTCGCTCTTTTGCTTTCACTTTTTCTTCCTTTGCTGCTGTTTTCTTTTTATGGCATTTTAATATAAAAATAATGTTTCAATGAAAATTAATCATCTACAAAAAAATATAATAAGGCAATAAAAATTACCCATAATCTCATCACTCAAAAACACCCATTCTAACATTTAGATATATTTTCTTCCAATCTCGTGTTTTTATTTTTGTGTTTTACAAAATCATACAGAGTTGCATTTTTGTTTTTACTGTTTCCACTTAACATATGTGAGCATTTTCCATATCATTAAATACTCCTCAAACCGTTACATAGAATATCTATCTGCACAGTTTAATCTTCTACTGCTGGACATTATGTTTACAATTTTTCACCATTATAAATACTGTTCCTCTGAGCATCTTTATACGTAAGAATTGTCGCTTAATTCATATCTCCAGTTATTTGCAAATAACATTTATGGAATAACCACTTTGAAGTAAAGGAAAGCTACATAATACAAAGCAGAGTTTAACTGTGGGACGCACCCTGGAGCAGAATAAATCAGGAGGACAGGGAGGAAGGCTCACAGCAGTTCTGGGTCTTAAACTGGGAAGGTCCAGTGTTTTAGAGACTTGTATCCCCACAGACGATGTGAGCATCCCCTGGTTACATTTCCTTCTGAGCATCTGTAAGGGACACCCCTTCTTCTCCACCAGCCCAGTCCTGACAAACTCCAGCACCCACATCTACGCTACATCTCTAATTATTCAGTAATGCGCAAATTCTCTCTGCTTCAGAATTACCCAGGGCTCAGGTTAAAACAACAGATTTCTGGTCCCCATCCCAGACCTGTTAAATCAAACCCTGTAGGGTGGGGCCCAGGAATCTTCATGTTAAAAAATATGCACCAAGGTAATTCCATTGCAAGGGATCCGAGTCCCACTGAGGCTGGAAGAAGTGCTGGCCGCAGCTGTGATGCTGGGTGCACGGCGGTCAAGATACAGGTTCAGACCCTGGCCCTGCCCTTCACGATGTGGCCTTGGCCAAGTCGCTTTGCTTCCTGAGCCTGTTTCCTCATCCTTAAAAGGAAGGTAATAACAGGAGATTCCTCCAAGTGTAGTTGTGAGGATTAAATGAAGTGTTTAAGACTAAGGCGTTTAGCCCCAGTCTGGCCGGTTTGCGATGAAGGTTTTTGGTAGTTGTTGTGATTGTTCGTATGTACCATTTCTCTTTAAAACACGAGCAGCACATAGACCCTTTCTTAGCCTTTGGTCTTAGCCGAGACCCTGTTTGCAAAGTGGCCTCGGAGATCAGCGACTCTGCAAGGCTCCTGCTGTGATCCACGCCATGCCTTCTGCTGGTCCTACTCCGCTTCCCGTGGCCTCCCAGCCACAAGAGGGGGGCTGTGGCATCTGATTGGTAGAAATGCATCTTTGGTTGGGAGCCAAGTTAAGCAAAGGTGGGAGGGAGAGATAAGCCTGAGGGAATGCTGATGTGAAGAAGTGTGACTGGAGAAACACCAGCACCCCCCAGGACTGGAGCAGGCCAGCTTGAACTTTAATTCCTGGTTTGATCAAAGTAGTGTAAAAATGGACCCCAAAGGTCTTTAGATGGAAAACTGGGTTTTAGGTTTCACATATTAGCTGTAGTTAAAGCCAAATGTTCATTCCTCTCAAATTGTGTGGGTGGATCACTTTCCTCCCACTGTTGAAGTATCGTGTTTTTAGCTGCTAATAAACTTAATAAAATCCATTTCTGATTTCCCCTAGTGCATTAAGTTCGTTCAAAGCACGGCTGCACCAACGTGTAGTGACACTGTGTTAGAAAGTATTTTTGTTGGAAACAGACAACGGACACAGTTCAGCTGCAAAACGCTTCTCAAAAAGGCTTCTTTGCTCTGTCTTAGGCTTGCAAAGAGCCGTTTGCATTCAAGGGATCTCGCCAGTCAATCATAACACCTACACAAAGTACGAAGGAATTTTGGTTCAAGAAGCAGATTCAAAGGAACTGCACGCTTTTCTGCTCCCACCTGTCCCTGCCCCACCCCCACCCCCAAATTTCCCAATGCTGTTCATGGCCCTGTGTTCCCTCCCTGTTCCCACACTCTGACACTCGGAGGCTGCCGGGATCGGAAAGGTCAGGGTGCATTTCCATGCTCTCACCAACGCCAAGTATCCTCAGAGCGCTTGGTGATTGACCGTGGATGCTGTTATCAAACAAACAAACAAACAAAAATAAGCCTCTGAGAAGTGGGATGTGGAGAGCAGGGTGGGGAATCCTGGAGTCTCCTAAAGCTGGGTTGAAAACCAGAAATCAAGAAGGGGAATCATGAAGCTATAAACAAGGAAAAACACGCAGAGTCCACATGAAGAAACAGACTCCAGGGAGGTGGAGGGAGGTGTTTGACAGTTTCAGTAGTTCCGTTCTCAACGTCAGATGTGATGTTGAGACCATCACGAGGCCTTCTGTTTATGGTACGTTGATTATCGGGGCGTTTGTGTGTGTGTTGAGGCAGGGAGAGAGAGGACGTTTTAAGAAAAACCGAAAAGCTGGAAACGGTCCAGATGTTTGTTGATTCATAACACTGAGTCAGTTCCCATCTGATTCAGGAATGTGGAAGCAGGACCAAATGCTCTTCCTCATCGGTTCTGTCCTGCTTTAGCGATCGCTGAACCCATTTCACATGAAAGCATTAACTTATCTCTTTACTTTTAAGGTCTAAGAAAAAGTCTACCACATACTCAGGCTGATGCATAGCATGGCTGTACATCTTAAGGAATCTGCTGCTTTTTAACCACGTACTTGTGAGATCTTTGCTCTTCTGCCAGGTGAAGAACTAGAAAATTAAAATGCCATGCCCGTGTTTGCTGAAGTGATCACCCTTAGATTGTGTGGGGCTTATCTCTTGGTACAATCCGCATGGCCCTCTTAAATAGAGCTGCCTTAAAAACCCAGATGTACTGGTAAGATTTGTTTTAATTTTGGTCTAACAGCGTTAGGATTACCCCTCAAGACTATAACATCAGGCTTTTGTACAAACAAGGAGCTTACACAAAACTCCCATTATGGGAGATGGTGGCTTGAGGGGGGTAGAAAGCCTTGTTTGGTTGATTGAGTTATGATTGTATAGGGAACAAATAAAGGCTTTCTTTTCTTAAACATAACAGTTATGTCTTACTCTAGCAAATAATGCCACATATTCTTTTTTTAAAAAAAATGTACACAGTCTGACATTATTCTTAATGTCAATGCAGTGTGTTACCTCTAGGTTGAAATCCAGTTTTAATCCTATAAGCTAGAAAAATAAGTTCAATTCTATACAATTGAGTTTTGAAACTGTTGATTCTGTTGATGCATTTATTATCGATTGTCGGTCTTTCCTTCCCTCCCCCGTCTTCTCCTCCTACCTCTCCTCTTCCTCTTCCTCCTGCTCGCTCTCTCTCTCTCCATATATGTGGATTAAATTAATTAAATGTCCTTTTGTATATACCTCTCTGTCTACATGTGTCTATACACATGAAACAATTTCATTCGTGCTATAAGAAACTATCTTACTTCGTTTTCTGGGTAGCTACTCCGTGGTCTTGATGAACTCTTTACAAGGAACTGATTTACTGCAAACCCAGACAGTATTATGCTTTCTCCTGCCTCCCTCCCCAAAGAAGTGCAAGGTCTCTGACAGTTGTTGCACTAGGTACATTACAGTGTCACTAGATTTTATTTAAAGTCTCTTGTAAATAAAGTGGATTGGAAAGTTTGGGTGTTGGGTAGGTAAGTAATGCGATTTCAGCTGAGGGTAACCAACCCCTGGTACTGTGGACGCTGCAGGTCTCATTCTGGGTGGCATTCAGGGCCACAGGCACATTCTCTGTGGTTTGCTCACAGCGTGTGCCAGAGCTGATGGCACTGCAGCTGGTGTTCCCGGTGCAAATCCGCAGGTGCAAGGTGTAATGGTGGGGGCCAGAAAAGAACTAAAAAATGAAATCAAGGATAAAGGTAGACAAACTAGTCTGAGAGCTTTTTTTTTTTTTTCCTGGAAATGGAAAACAGATAGCAATCCAGAAATAGGAAGATGAAGGAAGGCTTCTACTAATTAAGATAGGAGCCATGATGAAGGCTTTTAAAGGTGAATTTGAAAGGATTTTGGCTCTGTATTGGGCATTGAGTGCCTTTTGAGTTCTCTAAATTCATTTTAAACATAGGTTTCTGCAGGTGTATTTAGGCAAGAAATTCAAATTAGGCTATAACTTCAACAGGACTCATTTTAATTAGCTAATGTGGCATTTTGAAAGCACTTCAGGTCATTGTCATTATGCAAAGGATATGCAATCATTAGCTCTCTGTGTACCAATTGCTCATTAATATCTACCTGGACTAGAGTTGATTAATACGAGGCTATCACTGCCTAAAAATGAACATCCTCACTTGAAAACGTGGCTTCTTTTCACTCCCGGCTGCTCCCAGAAGTGATGATGTAAGTGCTGGGACTGGACAGAAGTGCCCTTCACATTTCAGGACCACGTCTCACGGGCATTTAATGGATCAAGACAGTTAGATATCACTGATCCAGCCCGTCACAATAGAAAGATCTGGGGGAAGCCTAGTTTAAAAAACAAATTAAGAGTGTAGGTGGGGCGAGTTTTGCAGAGCCCCCACCCCTGCCCTCAGACACCAAAAACTCCATACCCAGAAACTACCTGCCACTTGGCACCAGCCTCAGAAACCCATTAGCGGTGCCCCTTTGGTTAGTAGAGAAGCAATGACTGAGCATGTGGCTTCTTGGTAGACTTTAATATGCCACTGGCCGTGGTTACAAGTCTCACGTCCAAGCATAATTTTACACACACCCCTGCACTGAGGTGATGAGGATGAGTTGCTTCTTTTTCTTGCTGCTTTTTCTGCCTCTTTCTGCTAATAGCATGTCGTTTTGCTTTGTAGCTTTGAGAAGTGAATTTGATGGCCTGGTGGCAGCTGGGACAATGCTTCACTGAGTTCTGGGACTTCATAGCCCTGTTTTGGAGAGTTTTTGTGTCACATTGACTTAAGTTCTCTTTGTTTAGAGCTTATTTTATGCTTAAACCTCACCTTAATTTAGCTCTCGGGCATTGTTTTATTCAAATATGCTACAAGGTCATTGAGTTTCTGCCACTGACCTCCAGCCTCACTCTTTTACCACCCGCCGCCACATGACACCAAGGACATGTAGTGGCTGGGTCCCAGTCAGACACCCGTGCGATATTTTTTTACCCTCACAACGGTTTATTCATTTGATTTGTGATTCATGCCACCCTTTCTGGGAAACAGCAGGTCGAGAATGTGTATGGTTTCAGGGAAAGAAAAAGGAAGAGATGGAAGGAACAATTTTTAAAAGCTGCAGTTATGCCCACCAGCGAGTGTCACCAATATCTCTGGGAGGTATTTAGAGGTTTCTAGTAGTCCAGTGCCCGAGCTGCTGCATGGTGGCTGAACAGTCACCCTCCGTGGATGTGGCACCCTCAGGAATTCTTAGTTCGGGTTAGGGATTTTTTCTCTCCTGTGCCTGAAATTCTTGGAAGCAGTTTGCATGCATACTATCAGTCACCAGCTACTTAATCCCAATCAGTGCCTGTAGTACTTGATGTGTTGGTCATTGTAACCAGCTGCAGGCAATTCTTGATTGTCTGTGGGAATGGAGGTGACTTGCAATGTGGTTAATCCAAAACAGTGAATAATGCAGAAGAGTCATATTTTGAGAATTAGCTTTAGTTGGTTTTGTTTTCATAGAATTGCTTCACCTTCCTAGTTATATATTTGCCTAAATTACACTTAATGCTTAACATGTTACAATTGAAGTTGTAATATTATACAGTGTATTTTAAAGATGAAAAAATTATAGGAGGCTGTGAAGAAAATATAATAACACCCTTCAAAACCTTTTGCTAAATATATGTCTAGAAATTTTTTCTTGCTACCTATACATGTAGATATAAATTTTTGAGTCATTGAGCTTTTTTCATTTTACTAAATACTGTGATCATTATGATCATGAATTAATTGTGATAAATTAATTCATCTCAGCATCATCATCTTTTTCAGCAGCATAGTACTTGACATTGTGAGTGTACCACAATTATACAAATGCCTATTGAATATTTGCATTATTTCAGAGTTATAGTTCCTAACAGTGTACGGTGTTCACTCTTGTGCATCTATATATCCGTGCACACGTTTTCTAAAATGTCCTTAAAGACCAAGGGTGGCACTGCTGGGTGATTTTCAATGTGAATTTTCAACGGCAGTCCAGAGAAGCTGCACAGACGCACAGGCCTGCAACGGCGGTTCTTGTGTCCTTGCCGATAATATAATTCTCTTTCATCGTCACTAGCCTGATAAATTAGCGAGGCGGGGTGGCATCACGTTCTCTTAGCAGCTTCTTTGTTTACTAGGTGAGGTTGAGAATATTAAAATATATGCCACTGCTATTTCTTCTTTTGTGAATTATCTGTTCATCTCTTTAACCTATTTCTTCTATTATTTGTCCTTTTATATGTTACATTTATTTAATTTATTGAAAAATTTTTCTTGAACACCTCTTGTGCACTAAGTTCTGCTTGGTGCTGGGGAAACAGTGGTGAGCGAGAAAGACACAGTTCCTGCCCTCAGGATAGCGGGGAGGGGAAAGACATTAATCAAATAATTACACAAACGCAAGAGTGTAATTGTCGTGAGTGCCATGAGGGAGAGCTTCATGGTGCAATAGGACTTATGTCAGCCAGTCACTCTCCAAACTGAGTGGGCATCAGAATCACCTGGAGGGCTTGTGAAGACACACGTTGCTGGACCTGACACCCCAGAGTTTCTGATTCAGTGCGTCAGAGATGAGTCTGGTGATGCCGGTCCAACAACCACATACGGAGAACCTCTGGCCCAGAGATTTCACCTCGACAGAGAGGACAAGGCAGGTTTCCTGAGGAAGCAAGTGATGCTTGAGCCGAGGTTTGAAGGCAGTACCTAGAAGCTCCTGTCAAAAGGAGTTTGTGCAAGAGCCCTGTGGTAGGACGGACTATGGAGAGAGCAAGAGACGGGCCTATGTGTTGGATGGGAGCTGTGTGAGTTGAGGCAGAACTGGTACTCAGGGCCAGGCCACAGATAGGTAGCAGGACGTGTTAAGGAATGTTAAGGTATTTTGATAAGGTTGATCATAAAAGGAAACCTTAGGCAATAAAGTTGTTTTGTAGAAGTAAACAAAAATGGAAGTTAAAAATTGACTGTAAGTCTACAGCCATGCCACCCTGAACAAGCCCGATCCCATCTGATCTCGGAAGCTAAGCAGGATCGGGCCTGGTTAGTACTTGGATGGGAGACCACCTAGGAAGACCAGGTGCTGTAGGCGTAAAAAATTGAAAAATAAGGGATTGTAAACTGACAAGGTCCTTGCAATCTGTGAGGTCAACCAAGGATTGCCTCGCCTAAAAATTAAAAAAATCAGATCAAATAAATAAAATTAACTATAAGCAGTGCATCAGGTGCATTAAGTATACATAAATAACGAAAAGCTAGTACTTTCAAAGAGTTCCTTGAAATTTCTATTTATAAATTTTACTAAATTCTATTAAAAACTGATTTACAAACTTAGGTTCAAATGTAATTTTAAGCCTAAGAGTTAAAAAGAAGCTGTTCCCGAAAGCAGTTGGTATGTGATGCTACCTGCTAGTCGCTCCAAGCTACCTTACCCCAAGAGGAAATGTTGGATTCAAATGAATGGTCAGTAGGATACTTGGGACCCAGATGCTCATTAGGAAAAAGAAAGTGTTAGTGCCTTTCAAAAAAGGAGAGAAAAGCAACTTGCTTTGGATTAACAAAAAGTTAGGACTAAAACCTCTTGTTCATTCCTGTCAGAGGAAGAAAGGAAGTGGTGGCTTTTAGCAAGGGCTGGAATGTGCGTCCTATATGTTTTTTCATCATTCTTCTCCTTAGGTCGCTGGCAAAAAAGGAAACTCAGGTAGCATAAGTGTTCTAAGTGGTTGTAAGAGTTTTAAGAAACTGTGAGACTGGTTTAGTGGCAGGTAAATTGGATGAGATGGAAGCCAAGGATTTCTTTCTTTGAAGCCATAAGGGGAAAAGGAAATAGGACAAGATCGACACCAGTTGTGTTTCAGTGAGAAAGGTGTAGCGATATTGCATTCAGGTGTGTGTGCTTTAAATCGTGCTCCGTATATATTACGTATACAGAACTTCAAAAAAGAGTTTAAAAGCTACTAATTTCACAGCCATCTGAGTTTTTATTCTTTGAAAGGGAAATGCTTTCTGCCAGCTTAGCTTCCCAGTCTGTGGCTTAAACCTGACTTTTCAAACCATGTTGTAATAATAAAAGTAGTAATAGTAGCTAAAATGTATTGAGTGCGTACTACATGCCAGGTTCTGTGCTAAGCTCTTTATATGTGTTATCTCATTTTAATTCTCACAACAACCTTTGGGGTAAGCACTTTTATCATGTCCTGTTACAGATGGTAAAACCAAGAGCCGAAGTCATACAACTAGTAAGTGGGGATCTGGGGATTTGAATCTGGGTGGCCTGGAGGCAAGGCCCATACCTTGAACCATTTGGCTTCCCCAAGTCCCTTGGCCTGGGAGCAGCAAGCAAACCCTGTTTTCAGACTTCGTGCCTAAAGGAAATGAGTGCCTATTCAGTGCTGAGTATGAAGTAAATCCTATCAGATTAAAAGCACAATAAATTATTCTAATATGTTGTCAAAATATATTTGCCCTAGTCCTGAAAACAGGGAGGCATACGTTAATAAGAACAGTGTGGAGTGTGCTGGAACATGGTAAATGCATTTCTTTAAGAGTATTCAACTAAAGGGGCTACCTGCCTGCCTGCCTTTCTTCCTCCTTCCTCCCTTCCCTCCTTCCTTGTTGTTCCATATTCTCCCAATTTTCTTAGTTACAGTGAAAAAATAATTTTTAAAATTGTTTGAAGATTAATGGGACATTTAACCAACTTGTTTTAAACAGTCGGCTCCGTGCAAGACATGGTGAGATGGTGTCAAGGCCAGAATGTTCTGGGCACTCAGGCCCTTCCAGAGACCAGTCTTATCATCAGGCACCTTGGGGGCAGGGTGACCTGAGGGTGTCCAGGTGACTCTTGCTTCTCTTTTTACCTAACTGAGTCCAGTGAAGCAGCGGTGTGTGGGGCAGCTGCAGAGTGACTGCTAGAATGGGGCAGTGGCATCCGTTGGGGTCCTGCTCTCCCCCAAAAGCTCACATAGAATGAGCCGCCATGCTTTGTACCGTGTGCCATGGGGCGTGTGTCAGGGAAGCGTGACCCCGCCTTGCTTCCCCCCTTGCATCCCACTACCTTTCCTGGGACTTGTCTTCTCGTCCACCCCAACCACATACGTTAGGTGACCTCCAGGACAAGCCAGGCCTCACTCCGCCCCTCCGGTCCCCACCCCAGGTCTGCAGCATTCCATCTGACCTGCAGTGGCTTGCTGCTCTCTGCATATATTTGAAAAGAGAATGAAGTGATTTGCATAATTAAAACAAATTGCTTGACGAGTGTGAGAATCCATTGTTGAGCTATAATGGAATGATTTAGATGCTTTGTGAGACACAAGTCTGGGGGGAAGCTGCTCTCCTACCCTGGAAATGTAATTATGGCTCCACAAAGCCCTCTCTGGAGAGACTTAGGGTGATTAGAGCAGGACATGGCAGTTGTCTCTGGTAGAAAGCGTTAAGACCGAAATAGAAGATTCTTAACTTCGTAAGTCTGCCTCCTCAACTCGAAGCGTATGATGCAATTCCTGGAACAACTGCTGAAGCCCGAAGGAACGTTTGGTATTCCCCCACCGACCAGTTTGCCATGACATCAGGGGATCGGTTTTTTTCTTTCTTTTTTTTCTTTTTTTTCTTTTTTTTTTTTGCATGTTTCCGCCCTCTACCTCTCTCTGTTCTGGTTCTCTGGTGCCACAGAGAAAGTGTCTTTGAAACTACATTAGGATTTCAGATTAAAGGAGACCAAGGGGACACAAAAACTAGCCAAGTAAATGCAGTGTGCGATCCTAGATTGAATCCTGGAACAGGGATGCAGGGTGACGGGGGAGGGCAGGAATCTATAAAGAACATTATTAGGACAATTGATGGAATTGGAATGCAAGCTGTGGATTTGATGTTAGTATTATGTCATTATTAAACTTCCTGATTTCGGTAAAGGGACTTCATGTCTGCAACTGACCCTGCAATGGTTCCCAATAAAATATACCTTTATGCAGAAAGAGAGGAGGGTGGGAGAGTGGCAGAGCTCATGGGGCAAAATTATAGCAATCTGTAAACCTCGGCGAAGGGTATAGGAGCTCATTTTATTATTCCTGCAACTTTCCCGTTGCGTTTGGAATCATTTCAAAATACGGAGTTTTTTTTTAAAAAATCACATTAGGAAGTCATTCTGGCCTTGTAGGACTGACAATTACTCATTTCTTAAAAACTAGGAAGGCTGGAGAAAAGATCAACAACATGCATGTTCCAAATAATTTCTGCATGAAGTACGGAGAGCTGAAATTCGCAATTAATTATATCCACAAGTAAAATGAAAACCGGATCCCTGCCGCAGCCGTGCTGACTTTAGAACGCAGGCCGCAGGACTCGCCTGGGCCCCTCCAGGGCGTGGCCCTCTCAGGGGCCTCATTGTAAAGTCAGCACCCGTAGGAAGTGAGCCCTGCACGCGTGAAGGGCCCTGCGCTTCTTCCGATGGTGTCGGGAGGTTTTGTCTTGTAGTTTGCAGGGTCTGTTTGTCTCCCATTCTGATGAGGAAGCAAATGATTTGACTTGGAGTTCAAGTCCATTTGTTTTTTGTTTATTTTTTTGTTTTAAGTTTATTGGGGTAACATTGGTTAATACAACTGTATAATTTTCAGGGGTACATTATGATTTGACATCTGTATATTCCATTGTGTGATTACCACCCAGAGTCCAGTTCCCTTCAGCTACCATATATTTGATCCCCTTTACCCACTTCATCCTTCCCCAAACCCCCTATATTTGACCCCCTTTACCCCGTCTACCCTCTTCCCTCCTAAGTCCATTTGGAATGTGAGATGAAACCATGGAATTTCCCTGTCTTTGGGTCTTTAGCAAGCCGGACTTGCCAACAACAGCCTCCCGGTCTATGTACGTGGCTGTACCCCCTACCCCCCACATACATGAGGTGGAGGGCCTGGGCCCTCACAGAGGAATGGTGAGGGCTCAGAGCCCTCCAGGTATCTCCCTAGGGTTCTGCTCTGGGTGTGGTGTCAAGCATCAGGGCCAAAGTGATATTCACAAGGACTTTTCTGGCCTTTGGCATTGCCACAAATCTTTGCCTTTCATGGCTCTGCACAGTATTTGAAAAGGTATGTGGCAAGGCCCAAGTGCCTCACCTTGCTTTTACCTTCGTGTTGGGAAACTACAGAGCTCAGAGCATATAGACTGAGAGAGCGGGTGGGAACCTGGAACAGGATCCGGTTCAGCAGTGGCATACTCAGACGTCCATGGGAACCAGGCAGGCACCACAGGTGCGTAAAACCATCCAGGAAGTGACGAGGCAAACTTGAGAATGAGTGGTCTATCGAAAAGGCTTCTCAGGACCCGTTCCACTGCGGCCACGGAGGAACGTGGGCCTGCTGAGGTCAGACCGGCCACGTTTTCTAAGATGCCTGAATTCCAGATCACAAATCTCCTTGTTTGTAAATATTGGCAAGATTTTTTTTTTGTCTAATTAAAAACTGAACAGGCCAAACCAAACACATCTGGCAGGTGGGATCAGTTCACAGGCTGACAGCTGGCACCCTCTGATCTGATCCGACCCACTCACATGACGTGTTGGACGATTTTATTCTGCAAACAGTTATTGGACTGCAACAGGGTGCTGTCAGCCGGGGCTGGCGTGCAGTCACACCCCAAGTTCACTGCAGAGGTAGACACACTGCATCGAAGTGTTAAACTTGTGTAGTGCATGTTCTGGTTTAACACAAAAACAAAAACTTGGCTAAAAGATACAGCCTCATGAACGGGAGTAATTAATTCCAAATGTTTTTTCAAAAGAAAATTAATTCCATCGTGAAATCTCCTAGCATCCTACTTCTGCCACATGTTTATGGAAATGCCTCCTTAAAACTCAATGAGTATGTTCCTTCCTAACCACAAACAAACCAGCTCTCGAAAACAAATATGAATAAAGATAGGGTTCAAAGTGTCAGCTATAACCGTTACAGGAAAAAAAGGGCCCCCAGCTCCATTTTTAAATGACTTGTTGGATGGAACTTCTCTCGAAAGAAGTCTCTAGCTTCTATCTAAGGATGTTTCTGGCTCTCCCAGGGAGAGAGATTTTCGGGGGTTTATAATGGAGAGGACTTTGGGACACCCCAGACCCCAGGAAGAAGGGGAGGCTTCCATGCACACACAATGGCCCCGTCTCAATGCACTGTCGCATGTTCACACATAACTAAGGCTCACATGTGCCCAGATTCTGGAGTCAGCTGGACTGGGGTTCAAATCCAGAAGCTACCACGTGTTTGCTGTGTGACCTTGGGCAATTTTCCTAAACTCCTTCAGTTTCCTCATGTTTAAACGGGGATAAGAATGGAACCTATCTTGGAGAGTAGTTGTAAAAATTTAAAAACTTTTGCACAGTACTTAACATGGTGCCTGTCATGCAGCACCGAAGGGACAACAGGATGAGGGGCACGCCTGTCCATGCCGAGGGCAGACCCTCGGAGCTGGCGAGGGAACGCGGCGGAGGATTCGCCCCCCCCGCCCAGCCAAGCAGCCTCACCACAAAAGCAGCTCTGAAGGCACAGTCGTGTTTTGGGTGGCTTTCGGGGGTTTTTTGGTAAAGTTTTATTCAGATATAATTCACATACCCTTCAAGTCACCCATTACAAGTTTATAATTCAGTGGTTTTTTAATGTATTCCCAGATACGTGCACCCATCAGCACAATTTTGGAACATCTTCATCAGCTCAAAAAAAAAAACCCATAACTTTTAGCTGCTGGTCTCCAATCTCCCCATGCCCCCAGCCCTAAGCAAGCACTAATCTACTTTCTTTATTTCTTTTTTAATAGGTTGACCTATTCTAGACATTTCATATAAATGCAGTTATATAATATGTGATCCTTCGTGACTGGGTTCTCTCACTTCGCATGTTTTCTAGGTTTATCCATGTCACAGTACATGTCAGTATTTCATTTATTTTTATGGCCAAGTAACATACCACATTTTATTTATCCATTCATCGGTTGCTGGGCATTTGTTTTGCTTTCACATTTTAGTTACTGTGGATAATGCTTCTATGAACATTCATGTACAATTTTTTCTGTGGACATATGTTTTCATTACTCTTGGGTATAAACCAATAAGTAGAGTTACTGAGTCTAACGGTAACTCTGTGTTTAACTTTTTGAGGAACTGTCAAACTGGTTTTCAGCGTAGGTGTACCATTTTATACCCCCACCAGTGTATAAGGGTTTTGATTTCTCCACATCTTCACCAACACTTGCTATTATCTCACTTTTTGATTCTAGCCATACTCATGAGTGTGAGATGGTATCTCCTTGTGGTTTTGATTTGCATTTCTCTGATAACTAATGAGGTTAAGCATGTTTTCCTGTGCTTAGTGGCCATTTGTCTGTCACCTTTAGAGAAACATCTATTCAGAACATTTGCCTATTTTTCACTTGGGTTATTTGTCTTTTTATTATTGAATCGTAAGATTTCTTTATATGGTCTAGAAACAAGATGCATATCAACTGCGTGATATGAAATTATTTTCTCCCATGCTGTGAGTTGCCTTTTTTCTTCCCTGATAGTGTCCTTTGAAGCACAAAGGTTTTTAATTTTGATGAAGTATGATTTATCTGTTTTCTTTTTTTGCTTGTACTTTAAGTGTCATATCCAAGAATCTATTGCTAAATCCAAGGTCACAAAAATTTATTTACTCCTGTGTTTTCTTCCAAGAATTTTATAGTTTTGGCTCTTGTGTTTAGGTCTTTGATCCATTTTGAGTTTATGTTTATATATGGTGTGAGGTAGGGTTCAGCTCTCTTCTTTTGCATGTGGCTATCTGGTTGTACAGCCATGTTTTAAAAGAAGAAAAAGAACTGTTAGAGTGATATGGTCATCCACTAAGACATACCTCAACCCAGTCCACCTTGGAAGCCCACTGGCTAATCAGAGCAGAACAGGAAGAGTTAACTTTCACAACAGGAGAGCCACTTCAGCTATAATTCTATAGCTCATAAATTACACCCATCACGTGGGTGAAATAATAACTAATAGGGTAGTGGTTTAATCACCTTAATTTGTACTTGACTCTTAACTACCTGCCATCTCTGGGCCTTTCAGGCACAAGTAAGATGTAATAGAAACAAAATCAACGTTTTCATCAAAGACTAAGAGCCGGTTCTTGGCTACCTTTGTGATCCTCGATGAGTCACTTACCCTCTCTGGACCTTAATGTCACTTCTAAAGTGGAATAATGATACCAAGTTTCCAGGATTATTGAATGGGTTAAATAAACGTGGTGAAGCACATAGTGCTTGATGTCCAGTTGCCGCACAAAGCAGGTGTGCTCACTCTCATCCTCCTTCCCTCCCCTCTTCCACCACTGGTCAAGCTCAAAACTAACTCTGTGTCTGCCCCTTCAGATCACAGAGGCTAGAACCCTAGAATTCCATACAATAGCCAATTCCAGAGGGACAGACATGTCCCACAAGCTATCCTGTGCTAGCCCCATTCCTCTAAAAGAAACTTTAACCCCGGGAGTCTTAGAAAAGGATGATGCTCCGACGCACCCCTGCTCAGTTGGGGGTGTGCTTGGAAGGTGCTCAGGCCTCCACCAGCTCAGTGTTGCAGGTTGTTCCCGTGCTGCCTGGCAAGATAGTCGATGGAAAAGGAAACTTATAGCTGTAGGACTGAGTGATTGCTCACTCAGTACCTCCTAAATATTGGAAGCGGGGACCAAGAGGGATCATTGGAGTGTAAATCGATATTTTCCCCTGGGCCTGAAATTCCTTCCAGTGGTACCCTGCTCTTGAGTTAAGGCATCGTGTCAGCACCAGGATCTAACACTGTACCTGGGGTGGAAAGCAGAGAGCTAGTGCATGTGAAGACACCGGGAATTACCGGTAAGAAAAGCTATGTAAACATGACAGGGCATGATAACCCATGAGTAACCATTGGTATAAATAATAGGATGTTAGAGGTGAAAGGAAGGGGCCTCAGCAATCTATCCAGCTCCCTCAGTTGGCATAATAAGACAGCAAGTCTGAGAACACTGGGTGACTTGGCTGAAGCAAGGCAGTAAGCAGCAGCAGAGCTAGGTACCTGATGCACGTGCCATTGGGCCCTGAGGCCATGGCATCTGGGACTCAAACATTTTGATGCGGAGGCTGTCACAAAAAAGAGAATGAATGTTCAGGCCAGAGCCGAGGGCATTGGAGAAGCAGCTCAGGAGCTACGTTGTTGGGGGAGAGGAGCCGAAATAGACTCGAGGCAGAGGCTCGAAGGCTGGAAGGTGCTCTGCGCCCACATGTTGTCAGAGATGCTTCTCGTAGAGAGGAGATTCCATCTCAGCTGAAACTTCAAGGTGCCAGAAAAAATATGGCAGGGCATCTGTGACCCTTATGACCTGCGTCTGCCACTGACGGTCCAGGGATTTCCCAGGACCACCACTCCCCCTCTGAACCGTGGTCTTCTCACGGTGAATGAGGTAGGAGTAAATTAGGCAAACTCCGGAGGTCTGTGGTCTCGACCAGTCTTCAGGCTTAAGGCCAGTTCACGCTGGGGTGGTAAATTAATCTGAGGTTGGACAACTTTTTGCGAGTCTATTCAGAAATAAGTTTGGGTGATGGTTTTTAAGTTTCACTTGCTTTTTATGCATCTATTCAGGTGTTGCATTTAACCTGATTAATAGAAAGCCCACTGGCCTAATGTACAATATTAGGAGATAATTGCAATGGATGAAAGTCTCTTGAGTCAATTAACTCTTATTACCTGGAAACCATTTATAAGAGGCAATAAATTATTGGGACAACACAATTAGCAGTTCCACAATAAAACAGTTTTCACGTGTGTGCACGTACGTGCCCCTCCCTCCCCCACCTCCTGAGGGCCTGTCAAGGTAGAGGGTACGTATCTGAGGGGACCGCTGTGCCCTTTTGTGTTCACAGGAGTGTGTTAACATGCAGCAGGGCTGACATATCCCAGGCTAGACCGAAGCAGTGAAATAAGCTTTCCACGCCTGGGAACAATGACGCCTGTGTCACAGCCAGTCAATGGCTGTTTCAGTGCCTTGTGCCTAATAGACTCTCACCAAACGCTGGCCAATCTGCTGAGTGATATTTGAGGTTGGATCTTGTGATTCGGTTTAAAGCTCATTTCTAACACTTCCCCCTGGAATTTAAAAACTGAACTCACTCAGTATTTAGAAAAAGTTGTTTTCCATCATGCTACAGGTCCTATACTAGCATGGACAGAGTTGGGACCGAAGAAAAGTTTAGGATGAGGATGCTGGTAGGTACTGGTACAGTAGCAAATAAGCTCTAAGAGCCCCCACTGATCTCTTAACATTTGTTTTCAATCTGTGGAAGAAGACTGTCTTGTCCCAGAAAGAACCTAAGCTTAGTTCAGTGTGTCCGAAGGCAACAGGATTCTGGGCCCCTTTCCACTGAATCTTCCCGCCACTTGCTTATTGAGCAAGGAGAACCACTCTAGAATTCTGCATTCATCTACCTGGCATTTACTATTGCTGACCTTTTAGTGTCTCTATCACCTAAAGCATTTTCCCTCCGCTGTTGCTTTATAAGCACAATCCAAATTTCAAAATTCCAAAGCAGGGGGAAAAAATACAAATCCCACAGCACAGCAATGCTAATAATGATCAACGTTGTATTTTTATCGCGTTGACTGTTTCAACCACAAGCTTAAAGAATTATCAAGGCACACCGCATTCATTCAAATAAGCTGGAAATAATAGACTGCAATAATAGAAGGCAAATTTATAAGTCAAGTAATTGAAAATGTAACAAAGAAAAAAAAACAAGTTACCATAGAACGAGGATCTCTTTTGTGTGTACGTCCAAATTTGTGGGGTTTGGGGTTTGTTTGTTGTTCGTTTTTTTACATCACCAGATAATTTTATGATAGCCTATCTGTCACTTCTTCAATGATGATAAACGTGCGATCTGATCTTTTAGAAGAATAAACAGTTCCTTGTTAATTAATTTATACAGCTGTCAGTGAAGCTTTCTCTCTCTTTGCACTCTAAGTGTTTCCCTGCCATAGATTTTCTTGCCGTTTCTGGCAAACCTCCAGCGAGAGCCTGGGATTTATTAGGCTGACTTGGTGCAAAGTCTATTGATTGTGGCCCCGAGGGTAATAACTAAATAGAGCCGGAGCAACAAGTCAATAACACCATTGTTGCTGCAGCCTGCACTCACTCGAGGAGTGAGACTGTTTTACAGCAGCCGAGGGTGATCACGGGCAGATCAGTGTGTTCGACACATGCCGCATGCCCTGTGTGAGCACCGAGGACCGTTTGAAAGCTTTCAGCGGGATCGCTGGAGGATCGGGGTGGGGTACTGGGATTATGAACCCCGTGAACTCCTTCATTATAGCTTAAAGGTTTCAACTTTAGTTTTTAACATCTGCTGCAACCTTGGGGAGCTCTGAAGCGGGGCTGGTGCAAGGGAGTGCGGGAACGGGCTCTGGGCCTTGGCGCTAAGTGGTCTGTTCTCACTTGAGTCCTGGAAACAAGATAGTCATGAGCAGAGAGGTTCTCTCACAGCTGCTGTCTGTCGTCCATCCATCCCTCCGGCTGTCCATCCATCCCTCCAGCTGTCCATCCATCCCTCCAGGCGCCCATCTGTGTGCGGTCTAGCCAGTGGCTCCATCTCTAGCTTCTCCTACCCCAGAATGTGCTCAACATGAACCATCTAAACAGGAGCAATTGTGACCCCAGAGGAAGTCATAACATTGTAATCTCCTCACTTCTCAGTCTTGAGTTGCACTGACTTCATTTTAGAAAGCATTTTGTTAAGGCTCACTTAGAAATAGAGACCAGTCATGTCTTTCCAAACTCTTCTTTCTTACTTGCTAGAAGTTCAGAACTCTGACTTTCACATACCCGATGGTAGGTTTTTAAATTACAGAAAGCAGAATCGAAGTCCACATCATTCTCTGTCTCTCTCTTGCCTGTTGAAGAATCCTCGCCATGCCTCATGGGAGAAATCTGTTTCCATGCCCGGAGGTCTAGAAAGTCATGAGACAGGTTCTGCATGTGGCTAGTGCTCTCCAGCCTCCCGACCTCTCGGACTCATTCTGGCCGAGAGGTGTCTGAATCGTTGAGGTGGGACGGGTTTCTTAGGCCCACTGCATAAAATTCTGGGACCCTGGCCCACAATCCAGGTACCAAATTGATCACTAATGAGGAAGTGGCTTCCCTTTGGATGGCAGTGCTGACACAGCCATGAGGCAGCCCTTTCTTACACAGACATTTGTCCTTTGAGTCTTTGACATAGAGTGTTATGGAGAAAAAGGCAATTTTTACTTTATGGACCATAAAGTAAAAAAACAAGACTTCACCAAAGGCATTTATTCTAAATGTAAAATCTGCGTGGTAGAGATGCCTTCCTCCATAGTCCCTGGTGGTTATCGCATTTCGATTCCATCCATGACATTCATCAGCCAGAGACAAAACTCCCCTGCAGGAACGGAGCCTCGCCATCTAGGGGTCCAAGATCACGAGCACACAGGGATTCCCACCTGGTCTCCACAGGGCTCGGGTTTCTGGACGTGGCATTTGCTCTCTGGCTCCTTCCCGAGGAAGTGCTGACATGAAATTAGATTCTACCCGTGTCATCATTTAACTTTCACAGAAACAAATAGAGAGAATTGATGACGGCCGACCCTCCAACAGCCTCGGCACTCACATCACTCTGGAAAGGTGACCATTTAGGTCCATGACCTGGAATTACCTGTCACCTGGGTAAACACCCCCTCATTTTTAACAATACCAAGGCTATGGTCTCCAGGTTGCTGATCGGAAGAACTATTGGCTGGCTTCAGGAAAGGCAGGCACCTCTGAGCAGTTGTTAGGTTCTTCTGTTGAGGCCATTAGCCATTATTACTCACATTTGTTCTCCTGATAAGATATGGGGACCATCGTGAGCTGTGCCCAAATGTGGCTGCGTGAACCAATTACCCACAAATAACCACAAACCCTTGTGTGACCCAATCTAGACTGAACACAAATCTTTCGCAACACTTTATATTTTAAAACAAATTTAAGTATTTTGTACAAGACTAAGACTTTTTCCTGTTCATTCCTATTTTGTTAAAAGACTCCTTGGCTAACCTGTGGCAAAATAAAACGTGGGAGGGTTTTTTATAATTACTTTCATGAAAGGTTCAGAAGCATGGAGCAACTCTATTAGGTTGCATTCCTTCTGAAAGAAAAAAATTTTTTTCAGAGTTTAGTCAATACTAACAAAACTTACGAGCAAAAGTGGGCCACTACTTCCTTCAGTGGGAGATATAAGTAACTTTCTCATCAGATATTTTTTTTGTCTGAAGAGATCCCTGTCCAATCTGCTTATGTTCAACCCTGTGATCCAAGCCGTGTTTGACACATCAAGATGACCTAAGAGTTGATAAGTTTTGGCAGAGGAAAGAAATATGTAAGAGAAGTTCAGGAGCTGAGGGGGGAAAAATGATAATCTAAGTTGATTTGTAGAATACTTTCGGATTCTCAAAAATGTTTTTGTTTGGGTGGCTGTGGAAACCTCAGGTCTGTTTTATCACAGCTTGAAAAGGGAAAAGAGGAAAAACACCAAAGAGCATGCACATTTGCAGTTCTTTTGGATTGTATTACCAACATCTCATCTCAAGGTTTCCAAGAGTGGAAGCCAGATACTTCCGGTATTATGTACTCTTCCAAGTGTCAGAGGTAGTCAGAATCATCTCAAATGGAATAAACAAGGGGATAAACAGCTGAAAATAATAGCTTTGTGTATTTGCTAAATGCCGAGAAGTCAAAGGGAGTGATGTGTGAGCTCATAAAACGGTGGCTGCTGGGTTTATCTTTTTAAAGGGAGACTGGATTTTGACATGGAGACAAGCATGGCGAGCGTTTTACAGTTGTGAGGCGACCAACAATTTTTCTAACTACCACCAAGAAAACAAGTCTATTGTAAATACACCTCCATAAGAGCCATCATCTACTTTTTCCTCATGAGGAAGATTATTCCAAACTCATACACTCATGAAGCCAATGATAGGAGTCGGACTTACCTTCAGCCATGTCAGATAATCCAGACATGAATTTAGAGACTATCACTTAGTCTGTTATCATACGCTTTCCCGCCTTTCAAAAACAAATGACCAACTAGGAAAAAACTTTATTTGACAATCAAATCCACTTAAGCAACTATAGCCAGCATTCATTTTTCCATCACTTTGTATGTTTTTTGTTTTGCATGTCATGGTCTGAAATAATCTGAAAATAGGTATCTGAAGGATTACATAAACAAGTGAGATTGTAGAGAGCAAAATATCTATATTTTCAATTTGCTGTTATGCAGATGATGTCATGCTCTGTATAACAATATTCTTTAGGATATGCTTTTGTCTCTAAGAGTTCCGCTGTTCTTTAGATTTCTCGTGAACTATTTTTCTATTACAACTTATTACTTATTCAGCTCTGAATTACCGATGTTAATTGTTTAATTCTAAACTTATATGTATGCCTGGAATTTCAATAGTTGAGGATTCGGGCAGCACCATGATCTTGGCAGCAAAGGAATTTAATAATATCTCCTATAGTTTGCTCAAATGCATCACATTAGTTCAGAATAAAACTTTTAAACCTTTGAAAAGAAGATTTCAGAGTAAGCTCATTTTTCTCCTTTGACTTGTTTCAGAATACTTTCTGTAATACCCACATTTACCAAGTATTGCCCAGGTACTAGGTACTAGATCAAGAGCTCACTATGTGTAATTTTATTTAATCCTGATATTAACCTTCTAAAGTATATTACATTATTCCCATTTTATAGATTAGGAAACTAAATATTACTAAAGTTAATAACTTTCTCAAAGCCATGTGGCTAATAGAAAAGAAGACCCTTCTGGCGTCCCACAAAGCCAGCGCGATCTCATCTTTGCCTCCCCCCACCCCGCAACCCCCAGCTCACCTCCTTCCCATCATTCTCCTCTCGGACACAATGTCTTCTTTCAGTCCCGACAGCATGCCGCTCCAGACAAAGGGCCTCCGCTCTTCCATCTACCAGGAATTCTTGTCTCCTTCCACCTTCCCCCCTCCTTACTCATTACTTCAGTGCATCCTTCACATCTCAACTCAACATCATCGCCAGCTCAGGGAAACCCTCTCCAGGGCCCCTAGCTGAGCTCAGTCTTGTGGCGGTCACAGTGGTGCAGCCATCAAGCTGGGAGGCACACTATTGTTCCAAGTGTTGGCACCGTCGGGTACCCAACTTAGCATCAGAACTGAGCCAGCCTCTTCCAAGTTAGCTCTCAGCCATTGACTGAGTGCAGTAGGACCCTAGGGCCAAGCCACTCTTGCCCATTGTGAGAGTCCCCTAAGCTGTCTTTGACCCAGCGCTCCTCATTGGGTTGCCGAGACTTGATCACATATGCAGTGTCCAAGGCACTACCTGCCCTTCTTACCTCTTTCCTCCTATGCTTTATAGAAGTCAGATCTGCATGATGGGCAGAAGCCTTCTGAGTGAAAACATCTGTATATGATTTTTCCCGTCACAGCATATTAGTGAAGTCCTGCTGAAGAGCAGCTTGTAGTTGACAAGACTCTCATCAGAAGGTGTCACTGCCATCAGCTGGAATTACGGTGGGGCTGTTAGCGCTGGTGCCCTAGCCAGATACCAGCCTGGGTAATTACATTAATTCTACCTAAATTCCCTCCAGACTTCTCATCGGACACAGTGTTCTTCATCTCTGCCTTGTGCGAGGGAGCGTTTGCTAAGAGCCTTTCAGCTGCTGCCATAGTTCATTCCAAAAATGGATGCATTCCTGAAGGACCACTTGTCAGGGAGTGTTATTATGGGGATTCCTGCTTGATGGGCTGGCCTGGTTGAATCACCCCTGAAGCCCTTCACCTTCCCATTTCACTTCTGTGATTCAGTGATTGTCACCTTCAAAATACAGTTGGAACCGTTCAGAGCCTTGTAAATGAAAATACTACCAGATCAAAAGAGTGGAACTTAGTAAATGAGACGTTTACATGCACACACACCAAAAAACTGTGGACACGAACCTGGACATGCCAGGGACCCCGAAATAGCCACGGTTGTATTTTCTCTCTTGAGTGGAGTTGGAAGCCATAATTAAGTGAAGACAAAAGCATGTATACGTTGAATGAAAGGCATGTAATCTTGGGGATAATTCTGATGTAATTAGCACAGCAGAGCTGCATTAAGGCCTATGGGCAATGAGTGGAATTTTCCAACATTGATTAAGCCGGACCCGAAGAGAACTAAGTCTTTGTCCGAAGCTGCCAAAAGAAAACAACTTTGGGATATTTAAATTCAGGTTGGAAATTGGTTTGAGTAAGGGATAATTTAACCACAGCTGTTCAAGGGCTAAAAACATATGCGTGTATGAGCATGCATGCACACACATGCGCACACGCGCATGCATACACACACACACATACACACACATACACACTCTTCCTCCTCTAAAAACAAGTTAGCCAAAGGTGTACATTCCTTCTAAGTTCTCATGATCAACAGATGTAAATGTTCACGGTGTTCAGATGAATTATGGACCCTAATGAGATTTCAATACTGAGCAAACAATAAAAATTTATGCATTGCATAGTTGCCGTGGCCTTTGGCTCCATGGCTAGTGTTCCACCCTTTCAACAGCTTCAGTAATATAATATCCAGCTGGCTTTAGAGGTAAGGAAAATTCGAGGGATGAATTGAAATTGTGAGAAATTATTTGATGGATTACTTTGTCAGGGTAATGCATGGCCTTGGCATAATTACCATGGCCACCTTCACCCTTGAGGCAGGTGGTGACAAAGGCCTGCAGGCCTAGGTGCTGAGCCAGTTCCCAAATGTGCTCCCTGCCCTCCTGGTCCCCAGTGTCCAAGGCGTCTAGGCTCTCCTGAACAAATGCCAAACAAGCACATTCCTGTCCTAGTCCAGCGAGCGTGCAGGACAGCCGAAGGGCTGCACTTTTCCCGAGAACTGTCATCTGAGTCAGAACGAAAGGAACCAAACAAAAGGCAGACCAACCTTGAAATAAAATGGGGCAAAGACGGGGAAAGGGATGAATGATATCTTTTAAAGCAATACGTTTAAACACAAAGGTGAACACAGGCACGCTAATCCTTTTTCTCTTCTCTCTCTTTTTTTTTTTTATCAATTCAGACCTTGAACTTAATGGTTGTCTGCCTTGTACTTTATAATGTTCAAATCTTAACATGTGATTAATAGCAGATTCCCCGTGCGTACATGTCAGAGACCACATCTGTAGCAAATCTACCAGCATATTTCTTAAACTAGTTTTACTTTGGAACCATAAAGTAATTCCTGTTTAGTGAATGAGAATAAACCTATTATACATGAATCCAGCTACACCCAGGATCCGCTCTTCGGGGAAGAGAAGTTTCTTATATGATGGGGCAGCTCACATTTCAGTGTTCTGAAGTACTTTTCAGCATGGCCTTCAACAGTAAGAAACTGCCCCCACCCATTTCTTGGTTTTATTATGATAACAGAAATATATTTGTAGCATGTTGACAAACTCATGTGGAGTAAACAGAGTAGTCTTAATTGTCAGTTCTAATGTTTTAATGCTAAATCGGGCGATAAGTCAATGTTTCAATTTGGCACAGTCAACCACATGTTCTCCAAAAATAGCCTTCGACACTTTTTAAGGCAAGTCAGTGGTATACTTAGGCTCTTCACAAAAGGCTTCATTCTTGTCTACAAATGGCAAACCTCCCCTTCATCCCAAGAGTGCCCAACTCAAGCAAGGTTGCAGAAAAATAGACATTTCCTCTGTTTTAAGGCATTTCTTCAACTCTTAACTGTCATCAAAAAGTATAGATCTCGGCGTATACAGGGAAAGCCTGCCTGAGAAAGGTTATCTTGATTTTAACTTAACATACACTCCCACTGATTTTTTTTAAAGACCCTTTGTAAGTATTTCTGCATAGCTGAAAACATAGATTCTACCCTAGAGAGAGTTCAGGGCTGTTCATGTTACACTCCGAAGCCATGTGTTTTCACATCATGGCTAAACCCAAGATGTAGGCAGATCCCTCGGCCCCTGTTGGCTTTGCATTTAGTCTTTTTCCTTGTTCTCTACTGTAAACCTATACAGAGAAAGACCTTTGCACCCTGCATATAAGCACCATCGGTAATGTTTTCCCACAGAGGTCAGCAGGGTAGCTAAGCGAGACTTAGGACTGCTGGGAAAAGTGGGGAAGAGGGACAGAAGTCCGTGCATGCTATAGATGAGAATGAGGGGCTCACTAGGGTGTGCCACATGCCTTCCCAGAGGCAGTCACTTCCATAGGAGGCTTTGTCACCAGAATGACCATGCGGGCTGATGCAAGGAAGCCCCTCCAACGAAGGCAGCTCCAGAGCTTCCGAACCCTGTTTCAAAGCCACATAAGGGGATGGTTACAGAAATAATAATAGCCCTTTACTTTTAAAGTGATCACTTCATATGGCTTATCTCATTTAATTCTTACTACAAGAACCCTGTAAGATAGACATTGCTATTATCCTGAGGCCCAGAGAGGTAAGGACTTTGTCTAAGGTCACACAGCTAAAGAGTGGCAGAGAGCCGGAGTCAAACCCAGGCAGTCGGCTCCAAGGCTCACATCCTTATCCTCATGCTATGCCATTTTCCGTTGTTCAGATGTTGTCTACTCTTGTCTTTTAGCATAACCTGATTTCAATTTTGCTGCCTTGTCACATTCTCTAGCTTTTATCCATGTTTTAATAATGGCTAGAAGATTTTATTGCCAGTTACTAACTTCAAATAATGCACAGTTCTCTTGAATTGTTTTGTTTATAAAGTACCAAAGCGGTTCCTACCACAGTGCATCTGTGCAGTTTTGATAGCTGGGGTAAACAGGCACCTTGGCCCCATCATTAAGTGTGACGTGAGCTGCAGGTTTTCCATAGACACCTTTTATTAGGTTGAAGAAGTTTCTTTTCGTTCCAAGTTTATAGAGAGTTTCTGTTATGAAAAGGTGTTGGATTTTCCCAAATGTTTTTTCTGCGTCTAATATGATGATCATGTGAGTTTTGTCCTTTATTCTATTAGTGCAGTGTATTACATTCATTGATTTTCATATGTTAAACCAACCTTGCATTACTGGGATGAATTCTACTCGGTCATAGTGTTTAATCCTTTACTATGGATTCAGTTTGATAATATTTGTATTTTAGTGTCTTATGTTCATGATGGATGTTTATTGTGATGTGTTTGTTTAGCCTTTGTGTCAGGGTAAGACTGGCCTCATAGAATGCATTGGGAAGAATGTCTTCTTTATTTTCTAAAAGCGTTTGTATAGGATCAGTAGTATTTCTTCTTTAAATAAAAAGCTGTTTCATTTTAACATTGATGAGATGCTGTAGGAACTTAACTCTTGATTTTATGAATTAGCCTATGGTAAAATTGGTTTCATTATATGTCCTTTCATTTGAAGTTGCAGGACCTATCAATGATGTTAAATGAAGGCTTCATGTGATTGAATTCATTATTTAAGCCACTGGTGCTGGGCTTTTGTTTGTGGGAAGACTTTAAATTATTAATCCAATTTATTTACTTATTATAGATCTATTCAGCTTTCTATGACTCCTTGAATCAATTTTTATAATGTGTGTATTTCTGTCCATTTCACCTAAATTGTCTAATTTTTTGGCATAAAACTGTTCAGAATATTATCTTATAATCTTTTTCATTTTCATTAAGTCAGTAGTGATGTTCCTCTTTCATTCTTGATTG
The DNA here is from genome assembly GCA_004027375.1 of Macroglossus sobrinus. NCBI lineage: Eukaryota > Metazoa > Chordata > Mammalia > Chiroptera > Pteropodidae > Macroglossus > Macroglossus sobrinus. Next base: position 520,967 of record PVKZ01000771.1, read on the forward strand.
GTGATTTTGTCTTCTTCCTCTTTTCTTTGTCATTCTAACTGAAAGTTTATCAGTTTTGTTGATCTTTTCAAAGCATCATCTTTTGGCTTCATTGATTTTCTCTATTTTCTGCTTCCTATTTCATCGATTTCTGCTCTAATATTCCTTTTTTTCTGCTTGTGTTGTGCTTAATTTGCTCTTTTTCTAATTTCTAAATGCAATAGCTTAGATTATTGATTTGAAACTTTTACTTTGTTCCTAATTAGACAAATAAATTTCCCTCTAAGTTCTGCTTTAGTTGCATCTCACATATTAATATTGTTTCATTTTCATTTATTTCAAAAATGTTTTCTAGTTTTTATTATTTTTTGTTTGACTCATGAGCTTGTTATTAGTGTGTTACTTAATTTTCTAATATTTGGGGATTTCCCAAATTACTTTCTTTTGTTGTTGATTTCTAATGTAGTCCTGTGATTGGAGAACATGTTTTTTTATGATTTCTTTTTAATTTGTTGAGACTTGTTTTATGGCCCCATATATGGTCTGTACTGGAGAATATTCCATGTGCTTTTTAAAAGAATGTGTATTCTGCTATTATTAACTAGAGTGTTCTATAAATGTTCATTAGGTCCAATTGGTCAATAGAGTTGAAGTCTTCTATATCTTAGCTGATTTTTTGTCAAGTTATTCTATCAGTTTTTTGATGCAGTGACCTTTTTATATTTCTGAAATATTCTTTTTTGTCTCTGGGACTATTTCTTATCCTAAAGTCCAGTCTGTTATTAATATAGACACTACAGCTCTCTTATGGTTACTGTTTGCGTGGCATATGTATTTCTATCTTTTAACTTTCAAACTTTATGTGCTTTTGAATCTAAAGTATGTCTGTTGTAGATAGCATGAAGTTGAATATTTTTTATCCAGTCTGGCAATCTGCTTTTGGACTAGAGTATTTATTCCAGTAACTTTGCTATGATTTTTTATCTTGTTGGATTTATGTCTGCCATTTTGCTATTTGTTTTCTGTATGCCTAATGTAGTTTCTCTTTCTCTGCTTCTCCTTTTCTGCTTTCTCTTTTAAAACAGATAATTTTGTTATACCACTTAATATATCTTTTTTTAACTATTGTTATTTTTTTAGCCTTTGCTCTGAAAGTTGCAATATATATTCTAACTTTTCACAATCTACTTCAGCTTATAACTGACTTAATTCTAATAAAATATAGCAACTCTATTCCAATATAGTATTCTTCTCTCTTCTTTTGTACTATAATTTTTATATCTATATCATAAACTCAACAATATCGAGTTACTATTTTTGGTTACACAATCTTTATGTTTTTTAAAGAAATTAAGGAAAGAAAAGAGAAAAAATATATACAGTTTTTTCTATTTACCATTTCCAGTGTTCTTCATTTCTTTCTGTGGATTTGAGTTACCACCTGGTGTCATTTTCTTTCAGCCTGAAGGATTTCGTGTAATATGTTTTTATAAGGCAAGTCTGCCACAAAAAAAAAAAAGGTTTTTTTTTTCTCCTTTGCTTATCTAAAACTGTCTTTATGTCACCTTCAATTTTTTTTAATTTATTTTTTATGGTGACATTGGTTAATGAAATCCAATAAGTTTGAGCTGTACACTTTAACAGTAAGGTATATATATATTTACACTGTGTGCTCACCTCCCATAGTTCAATTTCTTTCTCTCCCCTCTACCCTTTGGTAACCACTAGTCTATAGTCTATGTCTATGAGTCTGTTTGTTTGTCCTGTTTGTTTGTCTGTTTGTCTGTCCTGCTTGTTTGTCTCTTTTAGGTTTATATTCCACATATAAGTGATGTCATGTGATTTTCAACTTTTTCTCTCTGGCTTAATATCTTGAGGTCCATCCATGTTGTTGTAAATGTCAGTATTTCATCTCTTTTTTGGCTAATATTCCATTGTATATATGTACCACAGCTTCTTTAGCCAATCATCTATCGTAGGACACTTTGGTTGCTTCCATGTCCTGGCCACTATAAATAATGCTGCTATGAACATCAGTGTGCAAATATCTTTTCAGATATGAATTTTCAAGTCTTTGGAATTAATACCCACTAGAGGAATTGCTGGATCATATGATAGATCAATTCTTAGTTTTTTAAGGAAACTCCAAATCGTTTTCCATAGTGGCTGTACCAGTTTGCAATCCCACCAGCAGTGTATGAGGTTTCCATTATCTGCATCCTCTCCAACATTTGTTATTATTTGTCTTGTTGATTATAGCTATTTTAACAGTCACCTCCAGTTTTGATGGATAGTATTGCTAGATATCGCATTCTTGGTAGACAGGTTACACCCACCCCACCCTTTTCACCACTTTGAATATCTTGTTTCAGTGTCTTCTCCTGCCATCGTTTCTAATGAGAAGTCAGCTATTATTTATACTTTTGTTTGCCTGTACATAATGAGTTATTTTTTTTCTTTCTACTTTCAAGATTTCCTCTTTCTGCCATTATTTCTTCAAAGATATTTTTCTGCCACTCTCTCTCTCTCCCTGCTCCTTCTGGGACTCCCATTATTGTATGTTTGTTATTGTCACACTGGTCTCCGAGGCTCTGCTCATTTTTCTTCAGTCTTTTTTTCTTTGTCTTCTTCAGACTGGATCATTCTATTGAGAAATGTTCAAGTTCCATGATTCCTCTTCTTTTCATTCATTGTATTTTTCAACTTCTAGAACGTTTTTATAGCTCCTTTTTCTCCGTCGAGATTCTCTATTTGTTGAGGCATCGTCATCATAATTTCTTTTAATTAAGCATAGTTTCCTTTAATTCTTTGAATATATATGTAATAACTGCTTTGAAGTCTTTGCTAAATCCAACGTTAGAACCTCTCAGAGTCCTCAGAGTCACTTTCTACTGACTGTTTTTCTTCTCCTGATAACAGATCACACTTTTTTACTTTTTCTTTTTCTTTTATTTTTGACATATGATAGTTATTGAAAATGAGACATTTTAGATGATATATTGTAACAGCTCAGGGTTCTGATAGTAGCTTGCCTGAAAATAATCTGCAGGATCTATCTCCCCTGCAGTGTGCTCAGTTGTTAGTTTGTTTTATTCTTATTTTTATTTTATGAGCTTGGCTTCCTAGGGGCCGCCCCTTTGTGTGCATAGCTTAGTGCTAACCAATGATTGAGCAGAGATCATGCTCAAAAATCTTGAACCCGTAAGGCTTCCATCTTCTGCAGAGTGGCTCCTATGTGTGTTGAGCACATTCAAAGTTCAGCAAGTTCTCAAGCTTGCCTTGGCTTTGCCTTTTCACAGGTGTCAGTCGGGTCTCCCCAGCATATGTATACACTTTGCTAGTCAACAAGAAATGCGCAGAGAGCTCATCTGACACTTTTATGGCTCTCTCGTTTCTAGGATCTTCTTATCCCATTCCTGGTTGATCTGTCACTCAACCTAATCAGGACTACAACCTCAGACTAGCAGAAATGTGGACTTTCCCCTGTTCATTCTCCTACCAAGTTTGCTACTTTTCCGACAGTGAAACTGGGCATGGGTTTTGACCTGTGCTCCAAATCAAGTCAGCCTTCTCAGTCAGCCCCGCCCTAGCAAAACCATCATTGTAGCCAATTAAGCGAGGGGGGATGAGGTGGGAATGTTCTTCCCTGAAGTTCTGCCAGCTGTCTATGAATAAACACTTCTGAATTTGTTGTTTGTCCTCGGTCATTATCCAAAGTCCTAAAAGGATTGTTTTATCAATTGTTTGGTTCTATAGTTGTTGTAGAGAGAGTAAATTTGCCAGCCTCATAGCTGGAAGTCCCCTGGTAGAAGGATTTTGCTAGTCTATACAAAATGTTTGTATAAAGTATTTAAGATGTGGTTGTAATAAGAGCTCTCATCTTGGCCTGAGGTTCCCTGAGGTGGCTAATGGCCAGCGCCAGGGGCTTTCATTCCACTCATTCTACCATGGACCATCTGACTGCGGACGTCTTATCTGCAAGTGTTTATATCAGCTTCCAATCCAGGCAGCTCTTTGCCCATTAACTGACCCAAAGGCAACAGGTGGGACCTGTTTCGGGCAGAACTGTTGAAGAAAAATGGCCTAGTCATCAGCTTGTTTCGCTTTCATTTATCTCTGCCATCTGAGAATACAATACGGATTGTATCAAGCCCAACAAAAGGTACATTCTGATATTATTTTCAGTTTTTTTGTCTTGACAGAGAAGACTAAGCATGGATATCAGAAATACGTACTACAAAAAATAAGAAGGATGGACTCAGTGGAAGGCCAGAGGGGGGTAGCGCTACTTGTTCTCTTTCTCTATACATATTCTTCTTTAAAAAAGAAAAAAGTTTAAACCCCACCACCCACTCATCAGGTGATCGGAGACTGTAGTTGTAAAAATGTGCTGCAGGCAGAAGTTCAGAAAAATCCCAGAAAGTGTTGAAAACATCTCTAAACAAGGTATTTTTCTCCTGCACCTTTCTTGCTAAAGGTCCCAATTGCTGCCAAGAAAACTAGTGAGAATGTTAGCTGCCAAATAAAAAATTTATGACAGTGTTTGGCAAAGGACTATCTCGCCTGCTTGTTTTATACACTTCCACAAGGCCCTTGAAGGCGGCCTCTTTTTCTTCTCCTCTTCCTCCCCCGCCACCCCCCGCTTTGGGTACATATACCTTACTGATCACTGTTCTGAGTTTGTTCTCTAATAAAAGAGCAAACTCCTATAAAGTAGGATTAAAAATATAACTTTTTTCCCCTTCGGTAGCCTCTGAAATGTGAGGGAAATGTTTTCAGATATAATGTTTGCCAAGGAGGGAGAAAGGAGATGCTGGGTTTGCTTGTTTAGAATAGACGTGTTTATAAGAAAATGAACGAGAACCTTTCAATTAACGACTGTAGCCTCTTCGTGGAAAAGGGAATCTTCAAAATCCCCTAGTCCTTGCATACTTCCACACCCCACACTTTGCAGGCAAGAAGATGGGGCCCACAAGGAGACAGTTTTCTGCCTAAGGTCACACGGCCAAGGCCACCTGGGATGAGAGCCTGGCCTCAGCATCAATACCACTCTCTACCCCTGCCACTGTGCAGTGCAGCCCATCGTTGCTTTTGTGTGCTAGGGTTTTCACACACACGTGCATTTACAGCATCTTTTATGAGCATTAGAATTCTAGGCTTCCTAGCTTTATGAAAATTAAAATACTTCCTTCCCTAAAACTGTTTTTAATCTAACACATTAAAACTGAGTCAAGATAGGGCTGCGATACTCCTGAAATGGCACTGCCTACCCATATCCATTAAGCCTCCTGGCTGTGTCATTAAATGCTTACATCAGCCATTCAGTAGGGCAGAAGGGGCGATGCCATATTTAGGAAAAAAGTTTTTTTGAATGGAGTTTGGCTGTTGATAGTAATAATTGCATAGGCTGGTGGTGAACTCCCTGAAATATTTTGCCTGCCTGTCTGAGAAAGCAAAATTATCTGTCTCAGTCTTTTCAAAACAGTGATCAGATTATGCTTTCAGTTGTTAATTAGTGCCATTAGCACTCATTTCATCATTCTGCCTTATTCAGAAGCTTTGCTGCGCTCCTGTTCTTTGCCTGACTTGTCAGTAGAGGCATCCGCCGTCATTGTCGCATGGCTCAGTGATGTCGAAGCGCCCGGCTGGGCTGTGGCTGTGGCTGTATTGCGAGGTGCATGTTATTTGATATAAACGAGTGCGGACAGAGCAGGAGTAAGCGGATTATTTCAGACAGCATTAGGAGGCAACCGGAGGAAGATTAGCCCGACATGAGGCAGATATCATAAGCAAATTAGAAAACCTCCCCAATTAGTACAAGAAACCCAGATTTGTGCTGTTTGTGATCTTCCGCTGAAAGGCAAAGTGTCGATGTTACGGGCTCTAGTCTTGATTTAAGTTGAAATGTTGGCATTTCCTATCAGTGCATGTTAGCATCTGAGGCTGTGTACTGGCTTCATAAATGAAGTAAATCCCTGTTCTCTGCGGCTGCCAAGTAGTCCCAGTTCCGAGGTTCTATACGTTGGGGAATGTTTTATTTGGCCCTGGAATAATCTCTAGGGCATATTATAATATTTTTATACTGGGCATATCTGACATGACTCCAGCGTCCCACACTTAATCTCTCTTTTGTTTGTTTGTCTTGCGGAACATGTATCATGCTGAAGTCATAAAAATGGAGTATGCAAAATGCCAGATGCTGCAAATGCAATTAGATACTTAAAAATAGCTTTCTTGGTGGCACTGCTGGATATCTGAACTGGGCCTTGTTTTTTTTTTAAACAGAGTGGCACTTTTCTGCTAAGCGACTGATTGTGTGCTCCAACAGGAGGCACGGGTCCCCTTTTGAGGCCACCATGCAAAGGATCAGGTCATCCTAGAAATCAGACCACACTGTTGTCCTTCCACCTTCATGGCAGTCCCAAATGTGTACTTTTTTTCTCCAAGTGTGCTATGTAGTCACCTGCTCCTTGACCAATGATGATTTGCAGTCAAGTGATATGTGGCAGAAGCCATCAACAGACTGAGCCCAAGTCATGTGAAGAAAAGGGGGTGCATACACTCATCTTAGAATCTGAAATGCGTTTCACATAAACTTTCATTTCACCAGAATTCAAACAACTATAAAACTCAAAATGTATTTTTCAGTCTTATCCAAAGAATAAGCTGATGTTTTTGTGTATGTGTGTGGAGGCTGAATTGTTTTCTTCCCGTTGTAAAAATAGCTCATGTTTATTACCAGAGAAATTATATGGTGAATCATAGATGTTTCAAAACTCACCATGATCCCAACACCTAGACACAGTCATTACTGTTATTTCAATGTATATCATTCCAATTTTTATTTTAAGTTTATATATGTATTTATGTTGGGGTCATAATATACATGTTATTTATAACTTTGCTTTTTAAGTAATATATTATGGTCAAGAAAATAGGACAAGATCTTCTTACACCTCTGAATCATCAAGAACAAATTTTTCAACGTAGTTTTAGTATTAATTCTACTTCAGTATGTTTTTTATTGGAAAATTATCAATATCCAAATGGCATCTGTGGCAACTCTCAACTCACCGATGTTATATGAAGTATTATCATATCATCATATTCCTTTGAGCATTACTTTACACTTTCTGTTTTTACATGCATGTCTAATTTGAACATCAGAACAACTTATAAAGTAGGAAAAAAGAAGAACAGATGTTGTTATCCCCGAATTTATTCATTAATGCAAAGTAAGCTAGAATATAAGATGCATCATGATGCCAGCCATTACTTTTCCCATCACGTACAGAATAGGGTCTTTGAAATAGGCCCCGAATGGCTACATTTCCTTCAAGTCTTTTTTTTCCTGTGCAAAGGCTTGCTATTTGTTTTTCAACACATCAGCTCATGTCTTGAACTAATGAAATGTAGATGGTGGTTAAGGCACATGTTTTAAAGAATGTGTTCTGCATGCTGTCAGGTTATAAAAGAGATGCCCCTTTGGACTCCTACTTCCAATGGCAGAGGTACAATGAGGATGTCTCACGAACCTGAGATATCTGAATATACTGATGAGTCCATCACCCACTGACCCTATAGCCTTGGAGTGAACTGTGTAAAACCCAGCCCACCCATTCACAAAGCCAGCTTCTCTGGCATGTAAAGAGGGTCTGGACAAGACTTCAGCAGGGGCCACCGCTCTGAGGCCCTATGTCGGCCTTATTGTCACACAGAGCTAGGCAACCTAGAATTACAACACTCAAGTTCATCTACAACCACTAGGAAGAAAAGCTTTTTCCTAGACCTTTAAAAGATGTTCTGTTCAGGCTGAAAGGAAAAATTCCTACAGCCAAGCATCTCCTTTCAGCTAATTTGATAGTTCTCTATCAAGTAAACCATTAGTGAATACATTGATTCTTTTTTTTTTTTTTTCGTGTTTACAGTTCTGCCTTGGCTATTCCCAAGATTTCTCTGAACCAGTTGGGCAAAATTGATTTTTATTAGTTTCACTGGCCTTGTGGAAAATTATCTCATGAACTGGTTTTTATAGGAGGGCTCAAAGCACAGCACAGGGTGAAAAATAAGCCTATAGCAGTCAAAGCTGTTGTCGGAAATGTCTTCAGACTGGAAGGTTGGATTTATTGCACAAAACAAGTACCAGCAAGGCGGAGGTGTGCAGTCCTGCTCATTACCACTGGCAAGGGGAACCAAAAAGCCGAGTGAAAAATTAAATTTTAATAATGCCAGTGATATTTTCTAAATCTTTCCTGACAGAAAGATTCTCATTATTTTTATCTGTCTCCGAGTAGGTTCTTTTAGTGCCATCTCAGAAATGGCCTCAGCTGTGATTGCGTTCCAGGCTTTAAGGCATCTGAAAAACCAAATATATACAGAGAGAAATATGCCTTAGATTGTTCAAGGAAGGGCTGTGACCGTGGTAACATTGCAGCTAGCGTATCTGCAGCCAAACGTTTGCTGGGAGCGCCATCAGCTTTCACAAAAGAGGTCTGTGTTGTTAAGAAAATTGCTATGAATCTTCCAAACAAAGGGGACCCACGATTCACTGCAGTTAGCAATGGGAGCAACTCGGGGGCCCCAAGTCCCAAGTTTGGGTTTATTCTGGAAATCGTGCCTTGCTGGCCACGAGAGGAGAGTCAAGAAAAAAATGGGAATATCTGTTTATTTTGATAGATGTGCAGACTCGCCTTCCAAGTCTCATGTAGTACAGAATTATTTGGATATATGAGGAAAAATAAAGCCAGAATCATTAAAGTAGCCATGCCAGGAGGATATGAATTCTTTTTGTTTTCTTAGTTCTTCAGTGCCTGTGTATAAACCTGTCTGGGTCCCAAAAGGATTTATAGGAATGTACTAAAATATATACCAAACCGTAGATTTTCTACATATGAAATGAAGTCAGGAGTAAGGCAAGTGCACAAACTGTGGACTTGCCTATCCGTTGGTGAGGGGTGGGCCACAGCTTGCTCCCTGGGCCTCTGGCAGCTGACTTGAAGAGGGAGATGGTTTCACTTACACGAGTCAATATCCTTAAGATAACAACACAGCTCTCTCCCCTATGAGACAGGAGAGAACGCCTTCCCGTGGGACGTCATCGTAGGGACACCCGCTGGGCAGGGTAATAAACAACATGTTCAAGAGCATCCTGACAGGAAATACGAGTTCCACAGGCTGTCTCTTCCTGTCCCTCTGTGTCAGCTGGTGGCACAGCTGCGAGCACATGTGCAAAGCCACACTGAGCAGCGTGGACTCTGGGGCTCTACTGCCCCAGAGGGAGACCGGTGTCTCCAAGAGAGAGGGAACCCGTTTGTGAGGCTCCTCAGTCAACACTGTTTCTCAGCTGGAATTCTGACCAGTGTTCATCGGGAGACTTTGAGATTGTCACCTCTGCCCAGGACCTGGAGCAGCAACACCCTATGTTGTAACCAGGTGTCCTTGTGTTGTCTGGGGGCCAGCTAGGGGTTGGAGTTCCCCATCCACTTGTGAAAATTAAGGCCAGGGAACTTGAGAGCAGTACCTCCAAAGAATGACAGAGGAAAGGGGGGATCCTTTGTATTTTGGCTCAGTTCCCATGAAAATCCCTCCTAATGTAGGGTTGGTTTTTCTATTTATTGGAGCTAAATAAAGGACCTGAAAAGGTGTTGAAAGGCCACTCCACTCCCCGGCAATTTATTGTCTTTGTTTTCATCAAGTCCACAGACACAGTCCTCAGCATCCATCTTCAGGATTGCTTGGGTCACATAGATTTACTCCCATTTTAGAGGTGGGGAAACTGAGGCACATTTACTTGTTTGTCACAAGCTCACACAACAGAGCAGGAGGAGAGGCATCCTGTAGACCTCTCTTTGCCACTCGCCCTGTAGTGGAGACCACACGGTTTTCCATCGCAGGCATCCTCCTGGCTGATGAGACATCACATTTAACATGCACACCATCCTCCTTGAGAATCACCAGCCAAGCCGTGAAGGTCAAGGGCTCTGCAGATGCGCACACAGCCCTGACCTCTGTTCGTGCTTTTCATCACCTTGTGAGAGGTCCGAAAGGCGCACACAGGCTGGTTTGTGGCTTCTGTTGACTACTCCCTGGCCTCTGACCCTGCGGTTAGGAGTCGGTTATGGGCTAAGTTGGATGCACTCACTGTGGACCCTGGTTATTGATGCTCACGCCAAGGCTGAACTTCAGACTTCTGCAGGGTCAGGAGGTCTGGGCGCTCCCGGCCTCCTAGGGAATCTCCAGCAAAGCAGGGCATGGATACACTTGCCCCCCACCCCCGTCCTTTCCATTTGTTCCTTAATAAGTAGTCAAAGGTCATCGACTGAAGGCCTGCAGCCCACTTGGGTCCACCAACAGATGTGTTTGGTTTGGCTGCCCAGGGTTTTGGAAAACTTGTACTTAGTTGCCAAAATTAAAAACTTGGGAGAATACGATTTCTGGATTCTGATGGAAGATCAGAAGTCCCAGCAGCACTGAAACTATCTGAGTCTCAGCAGCAATCAGGAGCAGCCCCCCACTTTATAGAAAGGGTCAGCACACTCCGTTCTCCCAGTTCCCTCTCCCAATGCCTGCAGCCCTCAGACTGGGCATGCCCCCTTGTCCCCACAGCACTTTATTTCTTAGTTAGAAGAATAATACAAGTTCCCAGGCTAACAGGTGTCATGGCTCCACTGGCACAAACCTGGGGATCCTGTTTTCTGGCCATCACTGCACCCCACCCTCCTCCTGCCCAAAGAACTAGGAGCCAACCATTGTGTTATAATTAATGAGCCTTCAGAGGAGGCCTTCTTCTTAACCTGCTGTTCACCTGCTCTGAAATGACTAATGCTGCTCTGGGGTATGTAAAATCAGTTTAAGGTAAAAGATGTGAAAGAGGTATCATAAGTTTGAGCCAACAGCGCACACTCTGCTGGGTGTCTCATGCACGCTCCAGCCAGGAGAACAGGACAGCCCCAGGCTTAACAGCAGCAGAAAGCCCGCCCACCTGCACTGAGGGAACAAAGGGAGGAGCAGTTTCCCCAGAGCCCGGACATAGGGTCACCCGATGGAAGCTGGAAATGTGGAGAGCCTATTAGAAGCCACAATGTAGACTGAGCTGCTCTGTGTCCCCGCCTATCCACCCCTGACACACCCTCCAGCCGACAGGAGTTGTGACGGTGGGAGTCAGCTTCTCTATGATCCAGAGCAAAGCGAGGATGGGATAAGAGAAGGATCCGAGGGAAAACCGCCCCAAGACTGGCACAGTAGGGACACAAGTTAAGGCAGATCCCACTCAGCTCGTCATGGAACCAAATCTGGATGGAACACAGAAGTTCTCATGTTATGATCTAGAAAATGTCACCACAGCCCTCAAGAGTTGACAGAGATGCAGACCGCTGATAAATCTCTGCCAAAATGTTGTATGCACCCTGACATCTAGAAGGACAAAAGGTATAAATTCATGACTGTTAGGAGGTAAGTATCCAATGTCAGATCTCTCAGGGAAATAATGTCAAAGCCAAGCTGCGTCTCCACCAATGTGACCTTGACCGGCCGATTCAGAATAGGCATCCCGGCTGTCAAGGCATGCCCCCATAGACACTAGCAGAGCTGGAAACGGCAGCCTGTACCTGAGGAGCTGATGAAAATGGGGTTTCCGAGAACATGGCTCAGCCTGGACCCCACACAGCATACTCAGCAGGGCCAGCATGAGGATGTTCCCTGCAGGAACTGGAGAGGAATCCACGGGCTTTCCAGACCAAGGCATCTGAAGTGGGGGGTGCTGTCTAATGCGGGGGGTGGGGGAGCAAAGAGGAGTTTCAGGGCTCATTGTGAGGAAATCAGTGAGTGAGAGTATGAACAATAATTATTATTATAGTTATTTACTGCTCGGTTACTATTGCCAAGCGCTGACCTAAGCACTTCATGTTGAATTAACGTATTTCTTAATGTGTTTCACTGATGAAGATGCTGCTGTTATCAGCCCCATGCTCCTGATGAGGACACTGGAGCACTGGTTCTTTGGAACTTTCAGATTCCTTGTACTAGTACTTTCATTTTTCTCATTTAAATAGAGGTCTAAAGGAGGATTGTTGACTTTTTATTTTGCCAAGAGTAATTTCCAAGGAGAGAGTACATTTTCAATGTCCAAATAAGGACACTGGGGGGGGAAAAAACATTTCCATCTACTATCATCATCACTCTAAAAAATAAAGGAGTCAAAGAACATAATCTCAGAGAATTAATGAGGTGACTTGCCCTGGGTTGCACAACTAGTATGCTGCAGATCCTGGATTTGAATCCAGGCTGTTTGGCTCCAAAAATGAAGGTGGCTGAACACTGTCTGCCCAGATGTAGTTGATAGCGTCTCTGGAGGGTGAAATGAGGGGCCTTCGGCCAGGAGGAGCTGGTGGTAGCTAGTTGAGGAAGGCAGTAGGGTTACTTCGTAATACAGGGGAATCTTCCCTCAGGCACCCAGCAGAAGGTAGAGCAGGAAGGGTGAGAAGCAGCTAAAACGGGGTTTTGGAAGGGGATCATCCTGGCCTGGACACTAGTGATGGTCTGCCCACCCTGAGAACTTTAGTGGGGCCATGTCTGGAGTGGGCTTAGCCTTATCCCTGGGTGGGCTGAGCCACCAAGTCTGGCTCCTCATAAATCAGGATCATTCTGAAGATTAAACAACATCACGGATGCAATAAACCTCCAAGAGTAGAAAAAGACACCCCACCTTTTTAATTCTGTCTAGAAGTTGTATCACTGCCCACGTCTCATCCGTAGACTGCTCGGGAGAGATTCCTTTATTACATTTTATGGATGGCCAGAGTCACAAACAGAGACATTTAATCTTTTTCCAAGATCACACAGTGAGTCTAGCTGATCCACCTAATTTTCTTTTGTGTCCAGCACTCTATTCCAACAAATGCATTAAATTAAAAATCTTAAGTAGATGCAGAATTTTTCTGTAGCATATTCATAATAAAAAATAATCATGTGGTGCAAGGTCATGGGTAATGGGAAGTTCCTGGTGAGCATCCTCCAGAGGACGGCTGCCATTCTCTCTGTCCCCAAATCTGGTAAGGGATCAGGCGATCACGCATTTACCTAGAAGAGAGGCGGAAAGGACACAGACAATGTGCCTGTGACTGAAGAAAATAGATGAAATATGCTACCAAATAAAAGTGGATATTATCTTAATAAGTTACTGTATATTTACACTAAAGAGTTCTTTGGTTAGTTTTCCGTGCTTTCAACAAAAATTAACTTGCATACCCAATTACTATGTCTAAAAAGAAGAATATAAAGATGGAGATGCCAAAGACTGGTCCTCAGACAACCATGGAGAGTCTGCCAGGGAATGTACAACAGGCCGGTTAGATAAGTAACCAGTTGTAAGTTGTGTGACCTACAGGGGTGGACTATAGGACTGGAGGTGGGGTTAGGGCTTTATGTAAGCTCTCCACCTCATATGATTGTTTTGAGAGTCCAAAAACATGTAGAAAATGCCAGAACAGCTCCTGGCCAGGAGTAAATACCCAGTTAAAAGGCGCTGCTGATGGAGTGTCACTGCTGGCATTGACATCCCTCAGGTCACCAACGTTGGTGCTATTGTCGTCACCATGGGCCCTGCCCTGGAGAAACCCAAGGAGGAATCACCAGAGAGCAGAACTTGGTGGAATGTTCTAGCTCTGGCTTTATGACTTTTTCTTTCCAAACAGAGGACTGACGGAAGATTGTCCACTTTTTATTTTGCCAAGTAACAATCGTTTCTAAGGAGAAAGTCCATTTGCAATGTCCAAATAAGTACATCAGGGAAAATACCTGCCATCGACTTCACCATCACTCTATAAACTAACAGACATGGGAACACGAAAACAGGAGAAAGGACACAATCTCAGAGAAAAGGGCAGTTCTTCTCGCTGAGTAATCTTGTTTTCAAGAAAACACAGCCTTCTCTGTCGCTCTTCTTTTTTCTCTTTGGCCTCAGCCTGGAGTTTGGGAACCGTGTTCTTGATCGTCCGTGCCCTCTTCATCTCACGTAGAGGTGGCACTGCGTTGGGCTAAGTGAGAGGTGGGGAACCACTGCTAGGTTGTGAGTGTTCTTCCTTAATTCTGATAAATGGTCCCAACAGCAGCAGACATGTTTTGAATCGTCGTTATGTGCCATCGTCCTCATGGCACCAGCCACTCGAATGAGAATGAGTGTTACGGTGAAACAAGGAGCCTCTGGGTCTGAAGACCTGGCTGTGCCCCATCCGGTTGACTTGGGTGCCTCCCTTCACCTCTCAGAGCCTCAGGGTCCTCAGCCCTAAAATGAGCAATCCAGGCTAGAGTGTGGAGACCTTTTCTAGCCTAGCCAGCTGCAAACTTAGGAGGGATTAAGTAAACCTTGTATTTCTAGAGCATTGTTATTGAACTCTCTTTTCAAGTCCTTCCCCAACCCCTAGATTGAAGCATACTGCCTTGATCCTATATGAAAGCCCAGTAGCCAGCAAAGCCACTCGCAGGCCCCCTGCCATCAGTGACTTTATATTGAAGAATGGCAGTGGCCTTGGTGCCCAGGCCGAAATTCAATGTATGTGTTCAGCGACACTGCGTGCAATGTGACTACGTATCACTGATCAAAACCCATCGAACTTATCCATGGGCTCTGACAGGTGCATGCTGGCTGCCTTCCCAGGCTGGGAAGGGATCCCTGAGCCAGCCAGTGGATGTCCTGCCTTCGCGTTTGATGTTTTTGCCACCACCTCAGGGAGAAGGTTGGCCCTGCTGAGGAGAGTGTCAGCGTGAGGCCCAGGTAGACAGTGGTCTGTGGGAATGTGAAGCCCTGAGGGCTCGGGGAGACAGCAGCTTCCAGGACTCCTGTCCACCGTCCCACACCGGCCACTGGAAGTTCCCAGTGGCAGTTTCTTGGCCGCTGACAACTTTCCTCTCACCTCTCACCTTTCCCGAAGTGACATCGCCTTTCACAGAATAATTTGCTGACTGCACACATGTAAAGGGCTTTACCTTTTCAAAGTGCTTTATAATCTTTAATGAGCTAATCCTTTTCTCCCTGGGGTGGGTGGTGAGCTGGCTTGTTCTGCTTGGGAAGAAACTGAAAGCCAAGTGTCACGGAGTAACTTGCTCCAGGTTACCCCAGGCAGATCCAGGATTGCGGGCACACAACAAATTGTCCTGGCCTTGGCATTACTCTAATTACGTCCTTTGTTGTAAGGCTGCTGTAATTGATTGCTCATTGTTACACTATAAGCTCCCACAGAGAAGGGACTCAGGTTTTCTTTTTTTCTTCAGAGAGACTTGGCTGGACCTGCCCTACCCATCTGGGTGGGGTCCTAGGACCACTCCCCAATCTCCTAAGGGAGGCCCACCTTAGGCAGCTTTTAGACGAGAAGTGGACAAGCCACAGATGACAGGCCAGTCTGGCTCATTGTCTGTTCTCGTGTGGCCCACAGGATAAAAATGGCTTTTACATTTTTAAATGATTGAAAAAAGAATCGAAAGAAGTATTTTTGTTGACCTGAAAATTATATGAAATTCAGATCTCAGTATCTGTAAAGAAAGTCTTAATAAACACAGCCATACTCACTCATTTACATCCCATCTGCAGCTGCTTTCTCACCAGGGCCAAGGTGAGTGATTGTGATGGGCCATAGGGCCTGCAAAGCCTAAATTTACTTTTATGGGTTGAATTGTGTCCCCACCTCCCATCTCACGTCTTCCAAGTTTATATGTTAAAGTCCTAACTTCCAGTACCTTAGAATGTGACCTGATTTGAAAATAATGTCTTTGCAGATATAATTAGTTACACTGAGGCAATCTGCAGCTGGGTGATCCCCTAATCCAAGACTAGTGTCCTTACTAAAGGCAGGAATTTGCACATAGATGCACACGCAGGGTGCACACCACGTGAGGATGAAAGCGGAGATCAGGGCGATGCTTCTGCAAGCCAAGGAACCTCATAGATGGCCAGCAAAGCACCAGAGGCCAGGAGACGGGCCTGGAACAGGCTCTTCCTCATCTTTCTCTAGAGGAACCAACCCTTCCAACATCTCGACCTCAGACTTCTGCCCTCCAGGACCGTGAGACAGTACATTTCTGTTATTTAAGCCACTTGGTTTGTGGTGCTTTGTTCTGGCGGCCCTAGCAAACTGATAACTTACCATCTTGCCTTTAAGAAAAAGTTTGCTGATCCCTATTAAACTGAGTAGAAATTTGGAAATGGGGTAAAGCTACTGTAGCCTCTCTCAGGACCTAACACAGGTGTGCTGTGGCTCGGGTGCTGGCTCCTGTGTGCTCATTTCGTCACCTATCAAGCCTGATTTCTCCTGTGTCCTCTTCCCTAAGGGCCCCCCGAGTAACTGACGATTCCTAAACTAAGGTCGGTACACCAGACTATTAATGGTGGATGATGGCTTAGTAAGTTGGACCAGAGATAACATCTGGTTTTCTTCTTATTTTAAATGTCTTATCCCAGAAGCAGGAGTCCTGTTGGACAGTCCTCTCAGTTCCCTCATCTCACTTAGCTTTGGGCAGCTGCCTGCTCGGCTCACGATTGGAAATTCTCATTCTGTGACCTGAAAGAACCAATAGCTTCTGAAGACTGTGAGCCCCACAGCTGTTGGCAAAGCTTTCACAGAAACAGGCCGAGGCCATCCCGCCCTTTGCACGGATCCACAGCAGTCGGGTGATGCAGTGATGGGGAAGCCGGCGGAAGCCTGGAGAACAGGCATCCTGAAGGCTGGTCTGGATTTTAGGACTCTGAGAATTTGTATCCTAGGGCTGCAGTGGAGAAGTACCATAAACCGGGTGGCCTAAAACAGAAATGTGTTTCCTCACAATTCTGGAGGCTTGAAGTCAGAAACCAAGGAGTTTCAGGGCCAGGCTCCCTCCAAAGGCTCTAGGGAAGGATCCTGCCTTGCCTCTTCCAGCTTTCAATGGCCACAGACATTCCTTGGCTTATGACAGCATCACTTCCATCTCTGCTTCTGATTTCACATGGCCTTCTTCCCTGTGTCTCTGTGTGTCCTCTCTTCTAAGGGTACCAGCCATTGGATCTAGTGCCCAACTTACATACAATATGATTTCATCTCAAGATCCTTAATGGATTACATGCACAAAGACCCTATATCCCAATAAGGTCACTTTCTGAGGTTCAAGGTAGACATGTATTTGGGGGGAGAAACAATTCAATTCAGAATAATCGGTGTGGTTAAAAGAGAGAGAAGTCCCAACTGCCCCTGGACTGGGAGCGGGCATGTGACTTAAGCCAGTCCAACAGAGTGAATCTCAGAAGCGTTGCTTGGGGTGCTGGGTCATCTGGCTCCTGTTTAAGAGTGACCCTTCAGGCACACAGCAGGATCTGGGGCTCAAATGATGCCTTCAAGAGTCCATCTCATTTTCTCTATCTTTGGGCTCTGCGTTGCTGTGTTGGCATTCCCCGGATGACTCCCCTCCTGCATGGCAATACGAATGGCTCCCAGCAACTGTAGGCTTCCCTTGTCCCTGCAGTCAATCCCAATAAAGGGAGCACCTTTTTCTTGATTTTCTAGGAGAAATCCCCAGAGGACTCTTATCTAGCTTGAGTGGCATGCCAAATTCCTGAATAAATGGTTGTGCAAAGGATAGAGAGCTATAGTTAACTGGGCCTGCCTGAGCCATATGTCCACCTGTGGGATCAGAGAGTGGTATCAGGCCCCCTTGAATTCCTGGGGCGAGGCTGGGGATTCCTTTCAAAGATGCAGGATCTAGAAGACTCTGGATGGGTATAATTGGGGGGCATAATAACCACACAGCTCTAGCTCAGAGGTAACCACATACCCAGCTTTGAAAAGAATGCTTCAGATTCAAGGTAGTGTTAGAGGCTGATAACAACGCATCATTTTCTCCTACCCTTGTTTTCATTTCTTTCAACTAACATTGAATTGGATATAGAATTGGATAGCCTTTCCCTTGGCCCTTGTTTTTGGGAAGTTCCTAGAGAGACACAGGTATACGTTTCTTTGCACATTGTTTATCTTGTGCTCTCATGGTTGCTAATTGTCTTGCCAATTGCTACTGCTCTGTCAGACCCCAAAGGTGGGGCATCATTATTCGGGCCCGGTCGGCCTAGCAGGGAGGCATGTGCCGGATGGGGCGCTGAACCTGTAGAGTGTCGTGCACTCTCCAGCTAATGAATGCAGGCTTGTAAAAGGGTTCGGACACTGCTGGCATCCTTAATAGGTAGCTAATAGCTAACTCCTAAAGCTATGTTTGTCTGCACGCGGCCTTCAGAAACCAGAAAAGGTACTGCACGAACCTTCGGGAGCACGTGTGGGTAGAGTCTCTCATTCATGCATTCGGCAAGCTTTTTTTTTTTTTCCTTTTTTGAGAATATCTATGTTAAGCTCTATTTTAGGCACTGGGAATATAAAACACAAAGGGGATTCGGATTTTTATTGAAGAAACCTGCACAGAAACAGAAAATCATATAAACGGTGAGAGGAGATGCACAGGGAAGTAGAAGGGTAAGCGGGGCGAGGTCAGAAAATTCTTCTTGGAAGAGGTGGGGAAAATAGATCACGGACTTGGTTTTAGAAAGAGGGTGGATCAACCTAAAAATGCATTTTGGTCACAGATAATAGAAAAGCTAACTCAAACTAATTTGAACAATAAAGTTTGTTTGCTCATATAACTAAAAGTCCAAAGCAAGGGTGGTTTGAGATAGAGGTTCCTCACGTCTCCAGGACTGGGGTTCCATTTCTCTGCCATTCTTTCAGCTCTGCTGCCTTCCAGTTTCCTTCTTAGGCTGGCTTTCCTCGTGGAAACAAAATAGCCACAGCAAGCCTAGGCCTAAGAGCCACACACCACACCATCTAGATGACAACATCCCAAGCAAAGCTTCTGAGATTCATCCTATGGGACTGGCCTAAGTCACATGCCTGCTCCTGGTCCAGTCACTGTGACCAGCATCACGGAACTCACTGACCATCTTAGCCTAGGTCACAGCTCTACCCCTGGGGCTAGGGTAGCGCCAGATGCATGGAATGAATAAATGAATGCAGCCAACATATGTCTGTTATGCATGGGAAGCAGAGTGCCTAGCTGCACATCACGTGTGATACCTCCGTTCATCAGCACACAGGGGCATTGGTTACAGCTAGAGGAAGCACCTGAGTCTTTAGTGAAACGTGTTACAACAAGTGTGGACATAAGAGGATCCCAGCTTTTGAAAACCATGAAGCAAAAACTTATTCTTAAAGGAAGCCCTATCAACCATCATCCTACCTTGGCTTCTGGCATGCATTAAACCAGATCCTCTCTTGGCTTCACCAGACACCCCCATCTTGTTGGAGTGGGGGGGAGGGGTGGTAGTGCATCACTCAGGATAGCTTATATCGTGCTGTGGCAACACACAACCCCCAAATCTGATGGGCTTAGCACAGGTTCACTCTGAGACCAGGTGAGTCTCCAGGGCAATGGTCCTTCATGTGATGACTCAGGGATTCAGGCAGAAGGCGTCGCCGCCATCCTGTAACCGCACGCCTGGAACATACGGCCTCCTGAATCAGAAGCAAGGGTAGAGCCAGCCGGAGACTCAAATACTGGGAGTGAATTGCCTCCACCTGCAAGTGATGCCCGGACTTTTGCTCACATTTCATTGACTTAAAACAAGTCGCATGGCCACGCCTAACATCAAAGGACAGGTGAGGGCAGCTTGTGCCCAGAAGTAGAGGCAGACTGCCTACCAGTGAGTGGTGGCAACGCCTGCCACAGTGGAATTTCTGGACTCAAGCAAGAGCAGAGAACTGTGCCAGGTGCCTTGCCTGCCTCCAACACGCTAACCAGTCTTGTGTGATTCCGGCTGCCACTCGCAAGAGCTTGTTTCCAGAGGGGGAGGGGACTGCAACAGAAAGGTTCACCGCTCCCTGGGTTCCACGTAGGATCAGTATTTTCAATAGTACTTTGTGAGTTCGCCCTCAAAGTAAATGGTTAATTCATCTTGTATCAACAGCACTGTGATTCATAATGTAAACTTGGAGAATCCTTGATGTTTCGGGCCCACATTCCTTTTAATTTGGCTCTGCATTCTTTTAAAGCCACAGTGTGCTCACTTAATAGAATGCAGCATGCAAATGCACAAGTTTCTGCCTGGAGGCAATTTAGCCTGGCTGGTTCAATGGATGTCTTCTTTCAAGTGTATATTCTTTCTTAAATTATTTACTGGGTAAACACACTTTGCATTTTCAAAAGGGAGATTAAGACTGCTTGCCACATACCTAGTTGAACATAAATCTTCCCCTCCTTGCCCAAAGTTCAGAAGGAAGATGCTTTGGGCTTCCCAAAGTTCCTTTTCTGGCTCACTAGCTGGGAACCCCTCTTCCTGTCTGTCTTTCTGATTCTCTCCAAACTCTGCATTCCTCTCTGCTTTCCCTACAGCACTACCTGCCAGCAGCCTCTGGCTCTGACTGCTCAGGCTTCCTCACAGATGGGGCCGACCAATGCCAGCCTTTGTTTTCCCCGCTCCAGGCTGGCTCCATCCTGTCCATTCAGGAGCCCCAGCAGCTCATTTTTCTGGTCCTTAGAGGCACTGTATCTGCCCGACACATTAGAAGTCCAAAGCTGGGTTGATGGCCCAGCCAGAGTCAAGCTTCCTTCCCACTCTAGCTTCTCCAGCTCCCTTTTTGCACCTCTATACCCTTCATCCCAAATATCTGCCAGCTTTTGGTTTGAAAGCGAATGCTCTCTCCCGCTGACCTCTGCTATGGCCAGCACACACCTCAGTTCCACAAGGACCATTTCCTTCCCTAGCTTCGCAGAGAGGACCCAGGAGTGCTCTGAGAAGGCACGACGGCATGAAATTTCATCTCACGGCGGGGCAGTTATTTCTACTTTCAACTTCGGCCTTTTCTACTCAGACACACTGAGATTTTCCTGAAAATCAGATTCTCACAGATCTCCATTCTCCCTTGAAGGGAAGGATGACAGTTATGGGGGCTGCGTTCTTTCATTGTCATCCTTTAGGCAGTTCTGTGTGAGTGCCTCTGAGTAACTGTACCATAGGCTGGGGCTGGAGCAGTAATCGTGGACCCACCCAGGGAGTCAGCAATTCGGTCTGCGATCCAGCGGTGAGGTTGCCCATCTTGGGATGGAGTGTCTGCTGAGCGAACTAAAGATATGAGTTGTTAGGAAAGATCTCTGGTGAAATGCACTCCTTTTTGCTCTAGATGATGGACAGCCAGGGAAGAGCTGAGAATTTAGGATTCCTGTGTATTCATTTTTTTAACCATGCCTCCGATTAAACGAGTTACACCCACAGTTAATCCTTTATAAATGAGCATCATGGATGCCTTGGGGCCCTCAACCCACAAATAAAATGGTTGTCAACTAAGAGACACGCTACCGAAGCGTACTTTAGGCAGAATTTTAAAGAGTTTTCATGCTTTTAATCTGTTTCACTGCTGAGTTTCAATTTTGCTGATTTCCTTTGCAAGTCTGATGAGGGTGACTGTGGTAAATAGAGATTGTGACAGTGACCTGGGCAAGTGGGATGTGTAGGGACTGTTCTGAAGACTTCTGCCCCTTCCAGGAAAAAAAAGGGGGGAAAAATCAATTTGGGTTTTAAATCAAGCCACCAAGTAGCACCGAAGAGCATTCATAATTAGCTTCAGTTTAACAAGCCGTGAAGTCCCGTTCTTATTTATTTATTTTGGGGACAGAGAGTCTTCCTGCCTCCTGAGTAAATACGGCCTGTTAAGTCTGAATTAGCTGTCATCGCAGAAGAATTAATGTTGGGGCGCAGCCTTTCTAGTGGGGAAGGGAAGAAATAAACGAGACAGATCTTAGCCGAGCCGTCCGTGATGAATGAGGACGGAGCGGCTCATTCATCTCCTTCGAGGAAAGTGGACACAGACACTAAAGCAGTTTTGCGGAAGACGTGTCAGCAAATGTGATCATTTTGTAACCTGTCAGGAGGAGAGGGAGCTAGTCCTTCCAGGGGGCCACGAGGGAGTGGGCCTGTCTGATGCGAACGTTTGCATCCATCCATTTAGGTTTGGGGAAGAAGGGGCTGGGTGAGGAGGAATCCAACTGAAACCGCAAGGGTGTCGTCATCCTTCCAAGTGGAAGAAACCCATACAGAAACTAGAAAAGGCTGCAAACGCCCCACAAAGGAGGAGGGTGGGGCCTCCGTAAAACAGGGGGCCTGGCTGGTCTCACCTGGCTTTTCTTGTGGATGCCCAGTGCAGTGATCCAGATCTAGACTAAGACAGCAGACCTTTTTCTGCTTGATATTTGGAGGACAGGCGGATGGGGTTGGCTGTGGCATCTTAGCCAGGTAGACGGCCAGCTCGACTGCCAAACACTCTGTCTCTGTTCCTGGGTGTTTGGTTCTGTAGGAGTGGGCACGGGTGAGGCCATTTGACCTCAGTTAC
Organism: Macroglossus sobrinus; assembly: GCA_004027375.1. Classification (NCBI taxonomy): domain Eukaryota; kingdom Metazoa; phylum Chordata; class Mammalia; order Chiroptera; family Pteropodidae; genus Macroglossus; species Macroglossus sobrinus. The sequence goes on from PVKZ01000771.1 coordinate 543,331, forward strand.
CTTTGAAAGTCCAAAGCATTCTGATGTTCGGCCTCTTTGCCCAGAACGTGGTAACAAATTATGAAACAACTTCATCACAAGCTCTCTGCATGCATCATGAAGCAGGTGTCTCCACTTGGTTCTCCTACTTCGCATTTGGCAGAGCCAGAGCTGAGGGGGGTTGGAGTCCCCGGGGATGAGGGCCCACCAACCAAAGCACACAAGGCACTTGGGCACTTTGTATTATTTCTCATTTCCATCTTTTTTTGGCTGTGGAGCAAATGTAATGTTTTTTCCTGGCATCACGGAGAGTGAGCCCCAGTGACAGATGACGGTTTTGCTGCCTGAGCTGCACGTTTGACACTTGCTTCTTAATTCTGTCCCTTTCTTCCCAAGTCTTTCTTTTACTTTTCCTCAGGTATTTTTGTACAGGTAAGTACCTTACTGACATACGTTTCCTTAGGAGTCTTTTACCTTAATGGGAAATACTGTTTAAAAAAAAAAAAAGGCTTGTCTCACATTTTAAATTAAAAAGAGATACTTCCCATGGGGCCCTTGATCACTTAAAGATTACTACATGGTACTCCGAACCTAGAAAGCCATTTGATTTGCTTTAGCTTCGCAGGAAGCTTTTCTCCGAGTGCAGCGTGACAATCACTGTGGAGTCATTTATTTCCTGGTGGATCGTTTGTAGAACCAAAAAGCTGCATAGACACACACACACACACACACACACACACACACACACACACACACACACCACATACCCCACATCACAGCTTTCTGCCCCTGCCCGCAAAGCCATCATTTGATTAGCCAACTTGATCTTGAGTGATCTTTGTCAGAATGGCCTCCGATGATCTGTATGGGTTTTTTTTTTCTTTGCTGTCTCCTAGAATCATCCAGAACCGCATCCTGGTCGTCATCCTGGCCATCATCCTGGTCATCACCATCCTGATGGCGATCACTTTTTCTTTCAGAAGACACTGATGTATCTGCTCTTCCTTGAAAAACAGCAACAACGGCGTGCTCTGAGTAATTAAGACAAAGCGGTCACATGAATCATTCTTTTGTGATGACAGGCCCTAAGTGACCCTCCCTCTCCCTCACCACTGTTCAGCTGAAGTGCAAAGAGTGTAAAAATATTTTTTGTTCCTGTTTGCATGTGGGTTGGTTTCCTTTTCTAGGTTTGTCTTCACCCAGATTTGTTTTTTATAAGGGAAGGTAAATGTTTATTTGCCTTTTGGTAATTTCATCTACTGACCAAAATAGCCTTGGTGACATTCTGTCTTGCCCTGTGGACATGTTAGGGGTCATGGTTTGGGAGAGGGCATGATGAGTGAATCACTGGGGTTTCTGACAGGCTGTGCTGTTTGTCGCACACCTCTTGTCACCGAACTGCCCTTCTGTGATGTCCGAGGACAAAAATGCAGAGAAAAGCAGAGGCCAGCACAAGTGACCGGCTCCAGCAAACCAGCCCTGTCTCTCCCCGGGCGTAATGGATAGAGCCAACCTGCCTGAGTGCTTTCATTGTAAAGGTGGGTATTTAATGTCAGTTGTACAGGAAATTGACTTAGCACTTTCTCTGTTTTTCTATGCATAATTTTTTTCTACGCCCAAAAATATTTTTGCTGAGCCTGCCCAATATCCACTTTTCACAACTTTGATTACTGGCTACAAGAAATATTTCCTTACCTTCCAAAAATCCCATACTCCCTGGAATTTGCTGGCAAAGTAAGCCCTGGCACCGTATTTAATTGTGACCTCCTCTCCCCTGACCTGTGTAAGCATTCCTGTATCTTTTCGGTTTTAATATTTGCACTGCCAAAAGCAGCCCTCATACATGCAAAAGGTCTAACAAGGTTCCCTCCACATCCACTCCAGTATGTAAAGAGAACATGAATATTTCAGGAAGAGCAAGAACATGACTCCATCAGTGTGAAATTTCAAATGTGATTATAAAAATGGTAGAGTCCTACAGGATGATCCACTAGAACTAAACTTTATGGAAAATGTACACTAACCTCCTTTAAAAGAATAAGGGTTTGCAGTGTGTTGCAAAAAGATGGCCTGAGTTTTTTACTAACAAATGTCAGCACGGCCTTCCTGAATTCACTGTGTATTCAAACCTCTAACATGCTTTGTGATTTTCTTCGGTTTCTTTCCGTCCGGGGTAACTAGGAATTGTGTTCAGATGAGTTCATTTATGATCAGACTTTGGGTTGCCCATGCTGAGGTCATTTTCCCCCTAGTCATGAAGCAAAATGTGGTTTTCTTTAAGACTTCATAGGCACTTACAAGGTCCGTGCTATCTTTTGAAAATAATTAATTGGAAGCTTTGAATCCTTGAAACTCAGACCTGTTCTCTTCATAAAAAATGCTAACCACCTGTGCCCATGGATGGCCATCACCTGGATTTTTTCTTCAACTCAGAGGAGAACCATTATGGTTTAGGGAGGAAATACAGAATGGCAAAATCCACCAGAGAAATCGTTCTTGCCGAAACAGGCCAGGGCCTGCAAGTGTTCAGATAAATCATTTAGTATTGTGTAAATAGAGCTGCAGTCTTAACTTCGCAGGATTGGTGTGGGATTTTTGGCAGAGCAAAGTAGGACGGTGGAGTAGTGGAAAGGCTGTGCTGATTTTCCTATCGGCTTAAGGGATTCATCTCAGCAAGAATCTTTTATTCCGATAACGAAATTCTATACATGCTAAACACCTTGAAGAAACCGTTAAAAAACAAGGAAACAACCAACCAACCTCCTCCTCATTTTGAAGCACTGATGGTGTGGAAGTACTATCCCAGCCTCTCTGATGGCTGCCTTCGAAACTCGATCTTAGCTAGAGCACATAACCACTTTTCCAACAATGCCCCACGTTTTCAGACTTTTCCCAAGCACCTAGCAAGCCAGGTCGTTCTGGTCATCTACTCCGGCCTGCTCCTAAATGTGTCCCTAAAACCTTGCGTTCATGTTGAAGGAGAGGACATGAGAAGTAAATTGCTCACCTCACAATGGCCTTTTCTTTGGGGTTCTAGCTCTTTATCAGGGCTTGCCAGAGTTTTTTCCCAAATTCAGCTGGAGAGTGGGAAGGATATGAACAGATAACCCTTGGTCTAACAGCTCCATCAAATCTACTTTGAGGGCGACCCCTTAGGATGTGTGCAAGTGCTTTGAAGGAAGCTGGTCCAGAGGTCCCCTGAACTCCTTGCTTGGCCCCCCTGGATGCTGCAGGGGAGACTCAATGGAGCCCCAAGCTAGACAAATTGTCCTCCCCCACTTCCCTGCTCCAATGGAGAAGGAAGAAAGCCCACAAATTCAAAGCAGGTCATAGATCTGTGAAAGGTTCTAGGAACTTAATATGTAGACTTCAATTGATGAAGAGTTCTAAAGTTGGGACTATTGTTAAAAAATGATGTTCGGGCCAGGGTGGGGTGGGGGAGGGGAGGTGATGAAGATGACTTGGAGGAGGAAGAAGAAGCCCTTGCCATATAAAATTCATGCAGACTAAACAGTTTCCCTGACAGAATAAATAAAGCAGATGCTACCCTGCTCCAGAATCAAAAGCAATTTAATTAAAGTCTCTTAAGTTGTAAAGAGTTTTAAATGTTCCACGTTGAAGGCGAATGCCTGCAAATGCAGTGGGCTTGACGTCAGCTGCCAGCCTGGGCTGGGAGGCCATTTGCTATTCTGTTTAAGGCAGGCTGGATTGTCTTATTTTGGAACTAGCTTGGTGGGGGGTTTGCTTTGCTACTGCTTCTGAGCCCTGAGCTTCAAAGGCTGAAATTAATGGTGAACAAAATTGTGCGGCCCTGGCCGTCCCATGCGGGGCAAGCCCATTGAGGGTTATCATTAAGTAAAGAAATAAAGACGGGGAAAAAAGCCTGCCTGTTCCAAAAACCTCATCAGATAATGACCTCAGTGATTGGGTTTTCATTACCAAACAGCATCCAGAGATTATCTACTCCATGGAAGAAGGGAGGGGGCAAGAAAGAGAAAGAAAGGAAAGCAACTGTCTTTCTCTCTCTCTCTTTCCTTTTTTTTTTTTTTTTTTTGCACATCTTTTCTTTAAAACTGTCAGATCATTTCAGTATTTCAAATCCGAGGAAAACAGCCTGCCTGCTGCTGTATTTGAAGTTGTAATGGTGTCAAAAAGTCACGACTGACTGACAGCCGTCAGTCCCAGAGGGGCTCATTAAATCATAAAAACTTGACAAGGAAATAATTGCGCATCGCCAGCAACTTGGCGCCTGTTTAGACGTTTTTATTTTCTTTCATTATTAGTCCCCACCATTACGTTCATTAACAAATTGCATTCAACAACTGTTAAGGGCTAATGATTTGTTTATCGCTTTTTTTTATTATTATTATTTAAACATTAGCTGTGTCATGTGGTACCCCAGCAGCCTCTTGCCATCACCTGACTGAATATTTTTCCACCCCGAGCTCTGGGTACTGTTGGAATATGAAATAGATTATTCATTACTCTCCTCTTTGCCACTGATTTGGTTTCATGTAGCGTCTTCCACAGAGAAAGATGAAAACTTGTCAAAAATAGGTTATATCTTATTCGAAGGGGCAACAATAGCAGCAGGTACAGGCACACTTTAATATTTAATTAAGGTTGATGTTAACCCCTTTAAATGACTTTTGCTGTAAGTTCTATTCAAATGCAGAAGAGAAAAATAATTGTTCTTAATTTGCAACCTGTTCGGCAGGCACTTATCATGGAGTTAGCTGGAAATTTAGAGCAGAATTTTTAAGTAATGAAATTTCCCATTATAAATATTTAAAGCCATTTGTCTACGTAGATGAGAATTAACTATAAGCAGTGATTTCCTCATCTCGTTGGTTGGAACCGCTAGCCTAATGGGTCACTCTGTGCTTGGGAGTAGACATGACTTTCCTGGGAGAAATGTATATTCAGAGCCAAGGACAGTCGTTTGGTTCTGACTGAGGCTAGTTTCAAAGGAACCACTGTGGGTCCCACTCGCTTGCCCCTTTCGCTGAGTGTGTGGTTGGAGGACTGTGGTCTGGAATGAGAGTAAGGAGAGACTTCTTAAAAGAACACCTGTGTGTCCAGTCGGCTAGTGCAGAGGGCGTGACGAGGCGATGTCTGGGGCATCTCTGTGCAGTCAGCGAGCTCACTGCAAACAGCGCTTCCCTCGTAGACAACAGGACCAGAGCTTCGCTGGGACTTGCTTCCATCTTTTCTCCCTTCTGTGACTTTCCGTTGATGAAATGATCGCTATTTCCATGGGATATAAGCTTGAGGGGGAAAGCTCCATCATCGTCATCATCATCACAAGTCAGAAGTCAGTGGCTTTCTCTATGCCGTGACTGCTGGCTGCATTTGGTCACCCTGTCTGATTCAGTAAGTTCACATAATCATGGAAGCCACTCTCAGAGGCTTGGTTCATTGGCACTTCACCACTAGGGCATTCTGGTCAATAGCAGGGAATAGGGAGCACCCTTCTCCCAACTTGTTTCTACTCCCACCTTCCCATCCCCAGAGAGATGGACCCCTTCGATTCCATGGAGGTAAAGAGAATAGATGGTACGTGTTTCATGCTCAGCACAGCATCTCTCAGCGTTACTTACCCAAGGACAGATGGTCCTACAGGGAAAGGCCAGCCTAGTAGGCATGAGCCTGGGGTGGCCTGGCCTCAAGCCTCATCCATCACTGTGAGCGTGGAAATGGCAGACATACGGCAAGGGGGGAGGGTTCCTCAAGCCTGCATTTCAGTTCATCCCAAATTAGCTTCATGACAACCTGCCACCTTTGGTATGGCCTCCACAACTCAGCAGAAGACACACTCAGAGTCATTTTCTCAGATGCAAGAATAACCCTGTGGTGAACTGGCCCCAGTTAGATTCCCAGATACAGTGGTCAAGGGTCCTGAGACAAGCCACCAACCCGCAAACTTAACCTCACCCTATGCTGTAACTCACTAACCTTAAACTAGGTCCCAGGAGACATTCTCGTCTCTATGGCTTTATTCTGCCTGTGGCCCATCAATCAGCCTTAGACCAGAAGCCATGCACCTTATGTGACCAGTCAGGTGGCTGACAAGATGCCAACTTTTTTTTAAACGGGCCATGTGACTGTGTGGAGTCCCTAAAATCCCTAAAATCACAAGCATTTCACCCAAGAAGGGAGACGTTGAAGGATCACCAGGAGCAGCCAGCCTCAGGGACGAGAACAGTACATCTGATTGGAGCCAGAACTTGAAATAGGGTGACTGAATCAGGGTCGTTGTCCTCTCCTGTTGCGGGAGGAGGAAGACCCAGAGCATGCTGGGAGGCTGCGCATCCCTGTTAGCACTCCAAGGCTGTAACAAGGTGAGGGTCCCGGAGCTAGCTCACCACAGGCAGGTAGGGCAAGACCAAGATGGCCCGGCACACTAAGATGAATGGGGAAAAAAATCGAGGTGGAGGAACAAAACCAAAATGGCAGGACAAGTGGCTTGGGAACGTGTGAGGAGGTGAGAAGCAGACGCTGTGGGTGTTGAGGGTGGTGGATTCCCTGGCACGAGGGGTTAGGAGGTGTTAATGGGGCTCCTCCCAGGGAATAGGCAAGAGGGAGGGGCGCAGCCAAGTAGGCCACACGTTGTGTCACCCTGGGCCCATCACTGCCTCTTTCAGGAGGAGCCAAAGGAAGAGAAAGACAAGGCGATTGTCTCCTGGGGCCAGCGCCCACGGCTCCCGCGGGGCTCCGTGCATGCGCCGTGGGGAAAGCCCTTCCCCAACCCGAATCACCCCGTTACTGCCGCCACGTCAACAACACAGCATCACAGAGAGAGGGGCGGAATGCCGAGCTCTGCCCCGGACTGTGATTCTGTGAACTCGCGCTCCCCTCCTTCCCTTCATCCAGACAAGGCCCTTTGGCGTGAATAACAGCTCCGCGGCCCGAAGCCTGTATTGATCGGCTGCTCACGCTGCACGCTCGGCTCCGCGGAGAACTGCTGGACTGTTCCTGGGGGCAGGACGGGCCCCCCGGCTCAGCGCAGCCCACCTCCCCCAACCTCCCCCAGGTGTGCTCAGGAGGGGACTGGGACGGGTGGGAGCAAGGCCTTTCTCCAGCCCTGTTCTTTGTTGCCTCAACTTTTTTTGATTTTAACTTATTTTGCCAGGAAAAGTACCTGAGTTGGGAGAGAAATATTTTTGCACGGTGAGGCCCCACAGAGCTGAGAATAAATACATCCTCAGGCTCCGGCTTCTCTCCAGAAGTTTCTGCCAAAGACCCAAGCCACAGATGTACCCTCAGCTGACACTTACAGAGAGGCCTAGTGTATGCCCAGCACTGGACTAAGCGCTTTGGCTTGCCATGGTGTGTTCTCCTGTTAACTTGCCCTGTTTGACACCATCAGAAAGGGAGGCGCTGAGAATGCAGCTAGAATCTTTCGCCTCTGTGGGGAATGGAGGCTGTCGCCAAACCCAATGGAGAAGCATTAGCCACAAGCTGGTGTGACACACTCCCTAAGCCTCTGATTATGTCTCTGCCCCTCATTCACTTCTCTCTGGACATAGGAAGTGGCCGAGGCTGTGGCCCTATGAGGGACGTACAGTTATAAGGTCAGCCTGGCCCCTACGGTGTCACCTTCTAATCTGGTAGCTAGCTGAAGTCCCACCTTTAAAGATTCGCTACTTTGGTTTCTGACCTTAAACCCTGGGAAAACGCAGATTCATTTTCCCCACATAGCTTCAGTCCCATTAGCCTCTGATCTGTCTGGGTCAGTTGTCTGACCCTTTGCTGTGGACAGACTGTGGATTTGGGGGAGGAGAGACCCACCACGTGAGGGAGCGGTTAGTGGTCTTTGGGAGAAGGGGTAGAAGGAAAGGGGGCCTTGGTTTTCTACAACCAGCTTTCTGGAGGTCTCTCCTGGGATCAGCTACCATTTGGGGTAATAGATGCGTGTCTGGGGACAGCTTTGCCCTAGGAGCCCACGCACAGCCTGGCCACGGTGAGTTCTGAGGACACATGGGCTCTGCCAAAGGAGAGGTCCATCCCACAGCAGTGAGAAGGGGAGAGAGCAGGAGTTAGGACAGTTCACCTTGGGGCCCAGCAGATTCCCGCCCGCAGTGCACTGGCTGCCCCGGCCTTGTGTCACCCCAGCCCTGCTGAGGGTGAGAGGAAATCAAGGCTGCCGCAGTACACAGCAGCCGGGGAGGAGGCCGGAATGGATTGTCTACGCCCTGAGCAGACCCTCCCCACACTGCCCCGTCCGTGGGTCTTGGCACAGAGAGGGCCACTGTGACCATGAGAGCCCTATTGGCTTGATTTCCATCTCCTCTTCTTCATCTGAGCCTACCCCCCGCAAGAAGTTACAGAGCGAGGAGAGGTAGATGGTTTCAATGAGCTCATTCTTGTACCCAAGACTTCTAAATAAACCTTCCCTGTTTGCAGCAGCATGAAAGGTGTAATCAGATGTATTCATCCATTTAATAAAAATATTGAGCATCTACTATGTTCCAGGCCCCAAAGACACTGGGTAAGAAAGACAGGTAAGAAAACAAGTAAGAGAGTCCCATAGGCCTGAGGATGGAGGGCAGCAAACTCTTTTCATCCGCAGCGCCCTGACTTGCCGCCTGGCCTCAGGGTGTGGAAAGCGCATCTCGATGCCCCCGCCTCTGCTGCCTTGTGCTGCTGCCCCTGCAGCGACAGCCCCGTCTCTACAACTTGCTTGGCAAAGCAACGGTGCTGTGTGTTCATTCCTCCTGGCAATTGTCACGACTCCATTTGCAAAACTGCCCCAGTAGAGTTCAAGGACAGTGGGCCCTTGCCTGCAAGTGGGTTAATCTTATTAGCATTAGCTCCTTGTCCAGGACCAGCCAGGAGAAGCAGGGGACAGGAATAGGGACCATGTAGACTGGGAATGACTTGGAGAATTTTTTTTTTCCTGCTATTAAATGATAAAGGTTGGACTTGGCAGGCAATCGGAAACCCAAAATATCATAAAAGGGAAAAAAGTTGCCGAGTGGCTAAGAGGCGCGCCGTGGGAGTGTCTCTGGGCTCCGTTGCAAGGGGAGCTGCTGAGCGGATGGCACAGGAGACGCTTTTCAAAGGTGTCTCTCTCCTTCTTCTCCTCTCTCTGACCCCCTTGTGGAAAGGGGAAAATAGAAGCAGAATCCAGATTTGGGCATGTGGCGGATTTGAGCACCCTCCCCACCTCCCGCCCGCTAGACAGTGGAGAATCTTTGATGTCTGGGCACGTGGCATTTGGGGACAGGCGGAGCTGGGCATCCCAGCAAAGGCATCTGCACGTTCCAGGCCTCCGGACAGGCCCCTTTGTGAGCAGAGATAAAAGCCACAGAGCCAGGGAGAGAAGGGTTTTCAAAGGAGGAAATGGTGGGGGAGCTCTGTGCCGGCCACCTCTGTGACAGTTTGGATGGCAAAAGCCAACCAGGCAGATGAGCTCAGATTCCCTGCACCCTGGAGCTGTGGGGGCTTTAGGGGACTTTTAGGCCAACCTGCTCATTTTCAGATGGGGAAATGGGGCTCAGAGAGGGGACGAGACCTGCCCCAGATGACCCAGCAAATCTGCTGGTAGGGCCCAGAGTGGACTCAGGTCTTCAGCCCCCTGTTGAGCTTCTGTCCTCTGTGCAAGGAGGTGTAACTTCAAACAGCACCACATCCGGAAGCCACCAGCCTTCTCGGCAGTGCTGGCCCCTTCACACCGCTGGGGCTAATGCTCCTCAGTTACATTTTTTAAACCAACATGTACAGGAAAACTCAGTTCTGTCCCTGTTAGCTCTGATCTTCTTTTTCCCTGAATGTCAGATCTTTCCTCTTTTGAGGAATTGGCAGGGGACATCCTGGGTCTCTCCTCAGCTGAGCTACTAATGTCACCTGGGAAAAGCATTTCTGTCCTCAAGTCTCTACGATCTCTCCTTACTGACCACCATCCCCAGCCACTCCTTCCATCAAAAGAATCTGATGAGAAACAGAATCTTGTGAGACCCCGCCCTGACACCGAGCCCACAGGGGACTCCCGAAAAGGCTCTTGGGTCTTGGTGGCTGTGGCTGAAATGAATGCAAACCCAGGAACCAACTGGCAGGGAGACCCCATGAGACCTGGGTCTTTTCCCACAGTCTGGCATCGTCCATGCTGAGGTGGGCCTCAGGTACTCAGTTCTGTGTCCTGATGTGCCACCAACCTGACAAGTGGCCTTATGTAGGTCATACCCTGTTTCAGGCTTCGGTTCCTCATCTAAAGAATGGGAAGGCTGGGCTGGAAAGTCTCAGGAAGGTAGATCTCTGCAACTTTGGTCATCCATGGCAGTGAAAAGGGAACATTGCTGACAAAGCAAAGGTTAAGGGCCTCGGCATAATTTGGCAGCTGCTGTTTATAGAACCTTCTAGAAGACCAGGAGACTGGTGTTCTGAGCTTCTGAGTGGTCTTGGATGCAGGGCTGGTGACATGGGCATGTCACAGAGGGTGCCACACTCAGAAAGGCCCAAGGGTTGAGGTTTAATGCTCTGTAGTCACTTTCTTGGAATTCTTAATAATTTTGTCTTTCTAGTTGTGTTTTGTAAGTGAAATCCAATGGGATGATGGACCACGAACTGAGGCCTTGGAGCCTCAGCTCACACACAGCCCTACCACCTACCACCTCCCATTTCTGGGGTCTAGTTCTCAGCCACTTTCTCCTCTGCTCCCTGGAACCACAGTTCTACAAGGCTTTCCCCTCCCCACCTCCACCCAGCATCTGCTGCCAACCTATCCCCAGCCTGGGCACAGACTCAGGGAGGATTAGGGTCAGGCATGCACACACCAGGGCATCTGGAGGGGCGAGGCACACAACGGCAGCAGCCCCCTCCCTGGGCTGGCACATTCGATGGAGGACTGAGTGGGGATAAGCCTCCAGCCCACCCCTGAGCCAGGTCTCTAGTGTACCTAGTGTGTACCCTGGCAGTAAGGCTGCAGTGTCCCTGGGGTTGCCCATCTTCTGAGGGTTGGAACAGGGGGACGGTGGAAGGCAGGGATGCCCGGCTTGACCTCCTGCCCCATGCCTGGGGCACAGCATGCTCCTCCAGCTGCTACAGAAAAAGGGAACCCAACAGCTAGGCTCAAGTGCAAGTTTAAGTTCTACCTTGGAGAACCCCCATGCCTGAGGGAATACCCCACTGTCCAGCCCTATGCCTGTGGCAGCCCTCTTTTTAATTCTTCCTGAGTCTGGCTTGTCTCTTTAGACCAGCTCAAGGCATCCTCTTGAGATGAGCTACAAAATACGGTGCATGATTTTGGTGAGTCCACATACATGTTACATCTTCTGATATTTGCCTTTAACACTGGCACTGAACAATATAAAAAATCAGTGGTAAAAATTCATGCTAACAATATAAATTTTGACGTGACTTCGAATGACATTAACTAGGACATTTTAAACACCAGGACAAGTTGAGAGCATGAGAGAAACTAGAGAAGAAAGGAAGAAAGCATTTTTTTTCTTTCTTTTTGAACAAAGGGCCCCACATTTTGGTTTTGCTTTGGATCTCACAAATTATGGAGTCACTTCTCTCTTGCGCACCCATTTCCCTCAGAAAACCAGAACTTAACGTGGTGTTTGCCCCCCTACCCCCACCTTGCTCACAAGCACATGGTCATCGTGCACTTGGCGAAGATCCATGAGAGACTCAGAGTCCAGTGGTCAGTGCCAATCCTCGGCCTTGGAGCCACAGCCCTTCTTTCTTAAAAGGCGGTCCGGCCCCTGTCACATAGTTTAACCATCACTGTCAAGACCCTCTCTCCCCCAGGTATTCTCCCCAGGTATCATGCCCTAGAACTGAAGCCCCAGTTACAGCCCCCAGGCATACAGAATAGAGGCGTCAGCACCCAGAGAGATTTAATTTGGAATCTAAGTAATTTGCGAAAGGGAAGGACATCAGCCCGGCTGAGATCCGAGACCTTACAGTGTGCCAAGACCAGTCATTGATCTCTGCACCCCCCATTTGATTTTTGAGTGCAGCCCAGGATTTCAGAGCTCAGCGAAAAAGGGACCAGCACTGCAGAGGGTGGGTGCCAACCAGGTCTGAGGGATTTCATTCTATTAAGAATGGTAAAAATCCCGATTCCACTTACCCTTCCAGGGGGAAGGTATCTCCATATCCAAATTGTTTCCAAAGATATCATCAAAGATAGAAGGCTGCTCAGGTGCAAACTTCTATCTGACTTGAGTGACATTTGAGGACTCAACTGCCCAAGGGTTGAATGGGTCCAAAGTAGCAACCTGTCAGAGTCTATAAAAGTGCTATCCCTTTAAGATAATATCTATTGAATGAATGAAGGAGTCCATTTAGATCAAATTGCCTCAGATGGAATCCCAATTGCATACTTAACAGTGCAATTTCAGGAGAGAAGGAAAACTAGATGACCTCCACTGCTTCTACAGCTTCCCCCAATAGTGGATTATCTCGCTATCATTTTAAAGTTCTGTGTGTGTGTGTTTTTTTAAGTTTATCTTATTTTACTTCATTGCATTTTGAGTGACGTCTTCTGGCTGTAGCTCAGCTTCCTCCAGATAATTTAGGCTTGAGAACTGCTCCAGAGTGGGCTCAGAACCCGTGTACTACATAGTCACTTTAAACCAGGATCTGCTAATTAATCGTTCTTCCCTGTGTAAGTGAGCGATAGCGCTCCATCCCCAAGGAATTGCAATTTCATGGTTCCTAATGATGGTGCGATTCCATTATCTGGATCACTCAGACTGTGGGTGTCAGGAGAGATGCTCGCAGCCCGTATCGGCGATGGGACGAAATTGCTCCTAAAACCAAGGGAACAAGGGGAAGGAGTTAAATGTCTGTCGCTAATTTCCATAAATGGACTGCTGTTTCTTAGATCTCTTTCAATATTAGTTTCAACGTCCAGTTTCCCCCCAGCTCTATGAGGCCTCCTTCCCCAGAACCTCAGGGTGTTTTTTGGTACAAATCTATTTATTTGCTGTATTCCACAAAGTAATTTATTTCCAACATTTATTTTCATTAGATCTTTTGGAAATGTGGTTCTAACCTATCGTTAGCACGATACATTTTGGTGGTTGTTTCCTGAAACTAACTTGTATTATTTGATGAGTTAAATAAAATGTCTAATTCCAAAGTCCACTCACTATTCCCGTCTTTTGCACTTGATTTATTTATCTTATTTCCATTCTATTTCTATCTGTAGGAGAGTTACAAATCTACAGGTCAGTGCTTTGCTATAGTCTCTGTACTATGAATATAGACACTGTCCTTCTTTTAAATGATGAAAGTCAGAAGGATCATGTTCAAGGTTGCTTTGGATGCAGGTATTTTCTTCTTCCACTGCCCTGAGAGTTGGCTTCACAGTGATTGCAGATCTAGATGTGAGCTCTGGTTCCCTTATTTGTGGGCTGGGATAATGTACTCAACTCCTCGCTGAGCCTCAGTTTTATTAACTGTAAAATGGGGAAAATGTCCCCTACCCCAAAGACTGATGTGAAGATTCAATTAGATGAGCCATAGAAAGCACAGCCAGTCATGTGATACACCATCACCATCCCTCTCGTCTTGATTAAACAAGCTGTTCTGTAACATCGTAGTACGCAAATACTACTGGGAGGGTGGGGGGATATGGCTGTTTTGGTTTTGTTTCCTTTAAGGATTCCTTAAGATTATGGCCTTTAAAATCCCTCAGAAACCTCTTAGATAAATAAAAGAAACATATTCATTTCTTCGTGTATTAACAAAATACTTTTTAAATATTTTTACATTTCTTTTTAACACTAGCTGTCAGACAGTGAGCCACAAAACACAGTCTGTGCCTTGCCCAGAGCTCACAGGCTGATGATGGAGACCCAGCCGCTACCTGGCAAATTACCTGCCATAGGAATTCGGTCACAGAGAGACCCTGGAGAGCTAAGTCTGTCTTGATTAGTTGTGCTGATTTGAGCCTGTTCAATGCCAAGGTTATGGCATCCTGAAGAAAATTTGAAGACACATTTGCAACACTGGGGAAAAATTGTGTGGATTAAGAATGGGTGAATGGGAGACAACTTCTAACACTCCAGGCGACCGGCTCAGCCGAAATTTCACCACCAGGAAGTTCCCCCATTAAATTATTGTCTGTTCCCACATGGGGACAGACATACTGTGGACTTCAAGGGCAGAAGACATATGGGATCCGCCCTCCTGCAGGACAAGAAGCAGGGCTGTGCGGGGACACTGAGCCACCAGCCACACCTGCTCCTGGCACAGCAGGTATTTCTCAGAGTATGTGGCTGGACTGCCTGCCTTGGACAAAATCTAAATCTGGTCACCAAGACACTCCCCCATCGTATGAGGGCGCCGAGCAGCTTCACAAGGCTCACCTCGTTTGGATGCACAGCACAGTGATTTTGTACCCTCCAAGCCTCCAGCGCTGATATTTCAAAACCTACACTACACTAAACGTGAAACTTTTGTTCAAATTTCAAGGATTTTGATAGCCCAAGTGAATAGACACTGCCTATTGATTTTTCCCTTACAATGACTCTTGGATAACCTATTTTCTCATTTATTTTTAAAGACAGCTCATGAGATTTCATAGCAATTCTGCCCAACCTCCTAATATCAAAATCCCTCCTTGACCCTGAAAATTGTAATTCTGCTATAGATCACAGCTGCTGAATATTACCTTTTACTAAGCTGGTTAAATAAAATATGTCCAAATCACTAGATCCCACAAGCCGTGGCCTGCAAGTGTAATGATGCTAGGGCCGAGCTTCCCGCCGTTCTCGCTCTCGCTGGCCGACCGACGCCGGAGTGTGGGAATGGGGAAATCGGCTCGGCTTCGGAATTCAAGGAGGAGGAGAGGAAAAGGATGGCTCGCCTGGTCTTCAATGATTTTCTTGTAAAACTTTTACAAGGGAGACTTAGGCCGTTTGATGTGTTCTAGACAATCAAATGCCCTCAGAATCTGCGGGAGAATGGCTGGGGTTTTCTCCCGAATGGAGGACAGGGTGTGTTTGATGTGGGGCAAGTTCAACATCCCCGCCACACACACATACACACACCACCGCCAAGCCTTCCAGGATGGTAGGTCAGATTACACTCACAAGGTGGAGAAACATACCGTGTGAAAAGCGAAAAGCGCCATCACCCCGGGAAGTCTCATCCTGCCACACTAGCTGGCCGGGGCTCCCGCTCTGGCTGGAGAAGGACCATGTGGCCTCCAGACCGAGGGGGCTGGTACCCACCTAGTCCCAGGCCTCCCTGCATCAGCCTGTCACCTGTGCTTCATCCACTTTAGCCAAAGGGCCCCCACAGATCCCCCGCCAAGCTGCCCACGGGCTCCTTCCTGTTGAACTGACTTTTTCTCTATCTCAGATGAATGAACGACAACCCTGACCCAAGCTGGTTCCAGGGGAGTGCTGAATAATTCAAAGCCAACACTTAGAGCAAAAGTCATGACCTTTGGCTTTTAGATTGTCCTCTTCTTTACCTGGGTGGCCCCCACGTCCACTATGGTAACGTTTCCTGGGAAATCTCACTCGTTACAGGTGAACCGAACCTGCAGTGGCTCTGACTCAGCAGGAATGTGGCATCTCTTGGCAGTGGCCGTGGGGGCCCATTTGAAATGCATGAGACAAGAGGTTCTTCCGCGGGCCTGTGGAGCTGGGCAGATGCGCTTGCCCCCTGCCCGCACTCCCCCCCCCCGCCCGGTGACTGCTGGGCCCAGTGCCTCCCCTGCAGGGTCTCTGGCTTTGGCAGGTGATGGGTCCCAGGGAACAGAGGCAGGAAATGTGCTGATATCCACACTCGATAAGTCAGAGTGGGCAGGAAATTGTCCAAGAAAGAGAAATTAATAAATAGCTGTGAGTTCCTCCCTCTACCCCCGAATCAGGAGGTCAAAAAGCTAACACGTGTTACTGTCCTTTAAGTGAACGTTATGCCAGGGATGACGAGCAGGAAAGCGGGAGGTAACTTCCTTCCCCCCACTTTCCTGGTCAACATTGCTAATTGATCCTGGCTCTCTTTTGTCCCAGAGTCCCCTGAAGTCCCTATTCATCGATAAGAGTTGATTTATGGGACGCAATCTATCTACCATCCAGCCCACCATGTCTACACACCCCACGTCCTATGCACCCCACTTCCTCTGCCTACAGGGTCCTCACATTCCCTTCCCAGTAGCCTGCTTCTCTTCCTTCAAGGTCCCACTCAAGTCCCTAGTGCCTCGAAAAGTGTGCCGACCACTGTTTCCTCGCCATCTCATCCGCCACTGTAGACCCAGAGGAATGAAGAAGACGCTAGGAATGTGGAGACCTCTGAGTTCTGCCCCCACCTTTGTTGTAAACGAGCTGGATGACTCCGGACAAATTGCTATCCTTCTTTACACCTCTATTTTCTCCACCTGTAGACTAATGATTAAGACGCTGTAATCTCTAAAGTGAATCTCAGCTCCTTTAATTTGTGATACAAATCCTTGGCAACTACCCCACTCTTTGAACATTTGCTGTGACACTTTGTCCGTTCTCTCCCAGGAATCAAGGCTGGCGCTGACCTTTATTTGTCTTTGGGGCATCAAAGTGCTAGAAACAGTGTACTCAGTACCTATTGGTACTGAATGCGTATTCAATTCTTGTGATGTTGATCATCTTCCAAGGAAGGAGAGTCCCGAGAAAAATGCAGTGACACCAAGTTAAGCATTGCTCCAAAGGGACTGACTCCATCTTCTACCTCTCCAAGGAGCTTTTGAGCCACTATTGGGAGCACAAGACTACGAGCCAATAGGAAGTAAGGGAGGTGGCCCAGCCTGGTGGCCAAGGCCCAGGTGCAGGGACCAGGCTGCTGGCCCCTTCACAAGTTGTGTGAGCTGAAGCGAGGAAATCAACCTCCCTGCACCCCGCAAGTTAGGCATGGCAAATTACCTGCAGTCAGGGCTGAGTGAGAGAACCATGTAATGCACTTAGCTCTGAACTGGGGCAATAGTAATGCTCAAGAAATGGAAGCAGTTCTCACAGTTCTCACGGGAGCAACCACCCTAGAACTGGCTCCGCCATCAAGGCCCCTGGTCTTTTCATGAGACTATTACCCACAAGGCCTTTTTCTCTCAGTTCGCTCGAGCTGACTGCCCGCTCTGTGCCAGCCCCTGGTCTAGGAATATGAAGGGGAAAGAGCAATTCTTGGCACGAAGGGGGAATTTACAGCATCAGGAGCAGTAACTGGACAAGGTCAGACAAGAAAGTCCAAGTTCTGACAGTTCCAAACGCTGACCAACCTGTAACTGGCTCCATGCAAAGAATTCTCCCTGTGGCGAAGACAGAGCCTGGTGGAGCAGAGCCCCCCGCTCAGTGGGCAATGCCACTGGCCTCCGGGGAGAATGCAAGCTTCAGGGCAATAAATTTTAGCTCTCGTTACCCCTTCTCCATCCTGTTCCTTTGCTCCCTCTTGATCTTCCCCTCTCTGCTGACAACAAGGTATGGTTGGCATTCAGTTGGGGATTTAAAACTAGAATTGCGTCTCTCTCCCTTCGGGCTGGAAGCCTGCTCCCTGGCTCTCTGAGGCCTCTCGAAGCTGCGAGCCTGACAAGTGCCAGGAGACGGGCTCCCAAAACCGGAAGGGACCTGCATTGTTGGACCAAAATAGCAAATATGCAACGTGAGTCTCTTCAGGGGCCCTCAGCCGGCCGGCAGCTTCCGGTGGGTGTCCAACGCAGGCCAGCCCCAGGGAGCAAAACGGAGTAGCCCTCACTGCACTTGAGAGAGCCCTCCTATGCACACGACTCTTCTGTCCTTTAGCTAGAGTAGTTCATCCAGCTGAAAATGGGCTTGAGCTAACTTTAGCAAAAAAAAACAAAACAAAACACAACATATATGTGTGTGTGTGTGTGTGTACACACATATACATATAAATATA
Source organism: Macroglossus sobrinus (assembly GCA_004027375.1). Taxonomy (NCBI): domain Eukaryota; kingdom Metazoa; phylum Chordata; class Mammalia; order Chiroptera; family Pteropodidae; genus Macroglossus; species Macroglossus sobrinus. The sequence continues at coordinate 561,163 of PVKZ01000771.1, forward strand.
TATGTATTTTTTAAATATATATATTTTAAATATACATATTATATATATGTGTATATATATGTATATATATATATGTACATATATATATTTTTTTTTTTACCTTTATGGATCAAATAAATCAAGCTTATATACATGAGCTTCCTGAATGACTTAAATCTTCCCATCTGCAGTTTTGCTGACCCTAAATCTCCTGGACTAAAAAGACCCTGAAACCCCACTCATGAGGCCAGATTGCAGAGTTCCAGGATATCACTTCTATTCCCTGGCTGGCGCTCCATTGATTACTAGTCAATTTCCAAAAAAGGAAAAAAGAAAAAAAACATTTTCATCCCTGGAAGAAACAATGCACAAAAAACAATTCTGAAAGAGGAATAAAGAGGCTTGTTAGACGCGGGCCTTGGGTCAGGGTAGGTGGCCTAGCTGGGGGGCCTTCGGGGAAGCATGCTGGGGTCTTTTCAAGCCCATCCTCTCCCCTGCCATTCCCACTTAATGAAGCTGTCATGCAGCCCCTCAGAGAGCCCATGTGCTCCGAAGAGGTAGCAAGTGTCCCATTACTGTAAACGGCCTTTTATTTTTAAACTAATGCTATATTTGGAAAGCAGTAATCCTGGGGAAATGATACTGGGACTAATGGGGAACATATTACCTTTCATGTTTTTTTTTTTTTTCATGTTTAAGGTTTCTTTGTTATTATCTGTGCAGTGAGGCTCTGAATACACTCTTGGGCAAAAAATCAAAATAAGCCTTAAAGCAATCATATTTTAATAAGCATCAAATGTCTTCAATGAGATAAAAGTATTATATGGTGTTTTGATATTGGGCTTTAGTTAAAACCTCATTTAAAAAAAAAAGAAAATTTCTCAGATCTATTGGGGTGTGGGGGTAGTGATGTATTTTTAAATTCAGGTAGAGAAAAAGTTCCAGCGCAGGTCAATTATGCTAATTAAATGCCACAAACGACTGAAATTTGCCAGCAAAGGGATGTTATTATTTGTTGCTTTCGCTGTTTTCCATTGATCAAAAACAGCGGCTAATGACACTTGAGCCTCGGAAAGCTGAAGCTCCAGTCTGAATAAACATCCATGCGTGGGTGCCAATCACAGCCCTTGGGTGGCAGGACTAAGTTTTTGTCCCGCTTGCATCTGGCCATCCTTTTCTTGGGTGAGGTTTTGACCACAAGGGCTGCTGGCCGCTTCCCTGAAACCCAGATTAGCTTGGTCAGTGAGTGCCCAGCCCTGTTCCCAGCCCCGACTGGGAAGTGCCAAGAGGCCCGAGTTCTGAAATGAAACCGAGTCTTTGATTTCTTCACCCAGGGTCCGGGGCCAAGCTAGAATCATGGGCTCTTTAGAAGTGAAAGGAGGAGCCTTAGAGATCCTTCACTTGGTTTTATAAAATGAGGAAATTGAGGCTCAGAGAGGGGAAGTGACCTGCCCAAGGTCACACAGCGAGCTCATCGCAGAGCCAAGAATAGAACAGCAGTTTCCTGACTTTCGGTTCTGTGCCCCCCTTCATGCTCTTCTCCCCAATAACATAAAACAGAACTTCAGCTTTTCTCTGCTCTATCCTCACAGCAAATTCCTCCCAGCTTTCTGTTGTAGTTTCATGTCAAATCTCGGTTGGGTGACATCAGCACAAACCACCAAGCCTTCAGGATTGGAATCAGGCCATGTGTAGCATGACTTGAGTTTGTCTCTTTTCATGGTGGATCTAAAACGGGAGTCAGTTTTCAGCTGCAAAATGAAATGCACTTGACTTTGGATAGACGGACCATCGAAAGGGATAGGGGGACCCGCGGTTTCAGGCGGACACAGGGAGTCCCCTGTCCTGGCTTTATCCCCTGAGTTAGAATAAAAAACCGTACTCCACGTCATTGCTACTTCAGGCGAATAAACAGTCTCAGGAAAAGTTTGCTGCAGAGGAAGGAGTAGAAGAACCTGATGGGGGAAGGGTGGGAGGCTTTAGACGGGGATGGTTAAGGATACCGCAAAGCCACCCCTATCATTGCCCACCTTACTGACGTGGGTCCTGAAGGCCACACCCAGCTGTCTCTCTGATTTTCAGAGGTCATTAAGTGGGACCCACCCTCCACTTCTAAATCAGAATTGCTGGCCATCAGGGAGAGAGCATCACGTTGGGCCTCAGAAATCCTGGCTTCTGCTGCTGGCTCTGAGAACAGCTGTGGGACCCTGAGCAAGGTGCTCTCCCTTCTGGGTCTCAGTTTGCTGCCCTGCAAAAGAAGAGGACTTGGTTTGGAAGGCTGTTAATAGAGTGGCTCCCCAGGAGCAGTTGCTGGTCTTGGGGGCCCAAGACAAGCAGCTCTGTCACAGCCATGTACCTAGAGATATATAGATAATCCCCAGCCGTAGATATTCCAAAAATGGTATTTGGGGGCTCTGCAGAGACTTTGGTTTTGCCTTCGAAGCAATAGGATCAGATGAACCATCTGAATTTGATTTGCTTCTAGGTCAGCATGAGATGAAGCCACCTGTAGAGAAGGAAAGGGAGCAAGCACCTGCAGATAGTGGGTGTCAGGGAGTACGCAGCCCACCCCAGGCCTCGGCCAGGGTCTGAGGCTGGAGCCATGCAGCACTGAGGAACGGAGTCCACGCTCCTGGCTTTGCAATGCTAAGGCTCAGGCACACAGCTCAACAACCTGGCTATGAGCACTGAGTGCTTCTCCCTCTGCCTAGTACTCCATGGCTGTGCTCATGGGGCCTGGACCAGCCCCGCCCTGGACAAGGACAGACACGAGAAGTCTGAGGCAAAGCCTCCAAGGCCAGAACCCCAACTTGGCCTGCCCATTCTATTCCCAAGTGAGGCCCAGGTAAGGGAGAGAATCCCCAGGAGGCCCTGGGACAGCCCTGAAATCCCCTAGGGTCAGAGCAGGAAGCCACCCCAGATGGCTGAGCAAACACCTGAATGGAGTGGCTTCTGGGAAGCAAATGTGAGTTATTAAAAACCAAAAGTGTTTATAAACTACATAATATTATGTCATGTGTGTTGTCGAGATTACAACTAGGAACAATCCCATGGTACAGATTTTCTTTCCTCAACTAATTTGTATTTAATGTGTCCAATATTTTGTTGAAACCCACTACAGACAACCCCCTCATAGTAACATAGGGCTGAAGGAAGGTGGGGAGGAGGGGGAGGAGCTCAGTGACCCATCACTACCCCCATCAGGGGACAGCAGTCGGAAATGAGCTTCAAGGGCAAGAAGGGGGGCCCAGGAGGAACCAGAGGGGCAGGTGGACGAGCAGGCCTGGGACACTGGGCAGCTCACCGTGCTCCCAGGCATCCGGCAGAAGCGTGTGGCTCTAGAGACGGCCAGATCTGGGGTAAATCCCAACTCGGCTTCTCACTAGCTGGGGGCTCCAGAAAATTCCTTAACTGCCCTGAGCCTCACTTCACAGACTGCAACATGTGGATGATGGTAAAATTGACTTTGGAGGGTTGTCACCAGTGTTTGGAAGGGTCCAGTAGTTCACCCAGCCTGTCCATTTTGCATCTGACTCTCAGTTACCTTGAGCACCTGCTGTTGGAAGCACCCCACTTTCTCCCCTGAGAGCTGCTTGGTTAGTCACTGCCTGGCTCACCCCAAAGAGGGAGGCCACAGGCAGCTAACATGGTCGCAGCCTGAAACTGGCTTTGCCTGTCTGTCACCCTTTCCCTCAGTGATAGGGGGTGGGGGGAGCTGGAGCACCATCTCAGGAATATAAAGAGCAGCCACAGGAGGAAGGAAGCAAAGACTCACCCACTCATTCATTCACAGGATATTTACTGAGCTGCCGGCCATCATGGGGAGATGGCTTAATAAAGGCCAGACCCTGAGAACACAACAAATAGGGCAAGTCAATGCCCAGTCCTCGCGGAGCTGGTAGTGAGGGCAGGTGATCCACAAACAACTTTCAGATCATCGTGAGATGCGCCATTCAGGTGATGAAGAGATGGTGAGGTCCTGACTTGCAGGGGCAGCTGCTTGCGCTCGAGGCAGTGACTGTGTCCTGAAGGATGCTGAGGACCAGGGAAAGAGTTCCAGGACAGGGAAAGGCAGGCGAGAGCGAAGGCGCAGAGGTGGGAAGACGCAGAGTCTCTGGAGGCCTGAGGAGGCGCCCGGAGGGGTCTAGAGTGGAGCCTGGAGGAGCCTGGGGGAGGAGGTGAGACATGAATGTGGGCAGGGCTGAATCTGCAGGCTGGTAGGTCTCAGATGAAGGCTGGATCTTATTCTAAGAGCAAAAGGGAGCAGCCATGGGAGGTTTTAAGCCAGGGAGTGAGGCCGTCTGATGTATGTCTTTAAGGATCACTGGCTGGTGCATGGGGATGGATTCAAGGGGAGAACAAATGTGGGATCAAGGATCAGGCAGGCCTGGCTGCCCATACCCAGATGAAGGAGTTCAGGTATGTTACTTGACTACCTTGGGCCTCAGTTTCCTCATCTGTAAGAGAGGCTGCTGTGGGGACTCAGTGCTGAGAGACTGAAAATGCAAAGGCACAATGCCTGAACCATATGTAACAACAGAACTTTGACCCACAACCTGCAGCAACCCCTAGCCGCCATAATCAGCCCAGGAAGCCAGTCTGTTATGAATCAGACTTGCACGAAGCCAGGCTGCCATCTCTAGTGCCCATCCAGGATGCCAAACAACAATTTCTGTAACAGTAGACCCCAAATACCCAGGACTTGATTAATAACTGGTAACTTCCCTAATTTTTGTCTCTGCTTCCAACTTAGGACCAACCAGAGAAAGCCAAACATGCTCCCCTAACTAACCACACAGGCTGCCAGGCTTCTATTCGCCCACCTCCAGCTTCCCCAGCCTGACAGCCTCCAATCATGGCACACGTGACGCAAAGCTTCCTTTTTTCCACTGAAAGCTTTCCCACCCCTCTGCCTGCCTTAGAGTCTCTGCCAAAATGCAGGTGATGGGGACTGCCTCCCTTGCTGCAGCAAGTTCAGAATAAATAGCCTTTGCTTTTCTTGTTCATTATTACCACGATGCCAACATACAAAAAGCTGTTGGTGCCTGCTCAGCACTTAATGGGTCCTTAGAGAGATTCTATCTCTTCCTCTCTACCTACTGAGAGACCCCCCGGGCAGCTGCACCGCTGCCCGCCTGTCTGAGAGGGTCCACACCCCAATGGTCAGGCAGGCCAGTACCCTAACACTTGGCTGGTTCTCGGAACCTCTGGACCCTTGGACACCCTAAATATTGGATGTTAAATACAAATTAACTTAAGAAATAAAAGCCCCCAAATATGACTTCATAAATATCTGTGGCTGGGAATTAGCTACATGTCCCTATTTCTTTGAGTGCAGGGTGTATGGGAGTTGGGATGGGGGCTATGTTTGGGGGAAAGAGCCTAGGATAGTGGGAAGGGACTGGGTTTTGCCTGGGTTCAAATCCCAGCCCCAAACTGGCTGTGAGGCTTTAGGAAACAGTCCTCTTCTTCGTCAAGTGGAGACAATTAAATGAGCTTATTTGGGCTAGACGCTTAGTGCACTGCCTGGCACCTGGGAAATGAGCTATAAACAGAAACTGGCGGCCAGTAGTGGTGTCGACGACAGGAACGTGTGGCCACCTTGGCCAGCGCCAAACTCAGTTGCCGAAGGCTCGGAAAACTGTTCAGGAGGGCGTGTGTAGGCTTTGTGTCTTCAGTGGGCCAGTCTTTACCCCAGGACTGTCCTACGGGTGAGGAGCGACAAACGGGGCCTTCCCGGGACCTACAGCTGTGACCCTCTCCCCACCCAGGTCTCCATCTCTGAGGAAGCAAGGGTCATTTCCCCAGGGGCTGACAGGGTGGGTGACGACATTTCACCACAAGGTGTGTTTCACAAAAATGTTAGTGCAGCATCTACGGAATAGGCCTAGACTGGGAGTTCTAGGAGAAAAAAACCCAATTGCTGCTCATTCACACTGAGTTTGAAAAAGTGATGGAGAGACTCGGTCTTTATATTCTAATAGGTGGCAAAGCCCTACGTCCAGAAAACCCCCATTAATGTGGGCTTTCGGGCATCTGGGTTAAAGGAAGTGAGGCTACACTGAGAGCAGCGGAGGCTCTGAAGCCACACCACCAAAGTGGAACCTGCAGTGGACACCGGTCGTGTGGCCACCTCGCATCAAAACCCATTAGAGGACCCCTCCAGCTGCTTGGGATCAGGGAGAAGTGGGCATCTGGCCTCTCCAGAGGCCCCAAGCAGACGATGAATCTGGAGCGGGCATCTCAAAATAGAAAGGTGGTGAAGACTCCATCCTGAGAGTGCCCACAGCAGCCACAGCCACTTTCTGAGGCAGCTGCACCGGAAGGGGGAGCAGCACCCCGGGGCCATGTGCAGGTGGGTGCTCCCGCAGCTGGGTCTGGCGGTGACCTGGGACCCCCACTGTCTAGGGCATACTTTCCGAGTACAGTTCTCCTGCCTTCCTGCTAATTCTGTCGCTGCCCAGAATTAAACCTTCCAAAAAATGCCTTCTCTGTTCAGGCAGTTGCTTGCCACTAGGAATCTGATCTGATGTAGCCCATGACCCCAAGGCCAGAGGAGGCAAGGGGATGATTACAGCAATAAAGCAACACCATTCGTTGTGATTCCGTGACATGTTCTCCCACAATTGGATACAGAAACAACGATTTCGTTAAGATGAGTTGCCTATTAATAGACAGAAATGCGATAGGGCTCCACCGTAGGGTTAGGATTAGGGCAGTGCGGCTTTCCCGTTCTCATGCCGTCATGAGACCTGCCCCGTGCTGCTTTCCCCTCCCCTGGGCAGAGTTGGGAACTCAGGTCTGATCACCCCACTCACCTTGGCTTCCTTTCACAGCGAGTGTTTACTAGCTCACATCAAAGTAGCCAGCCTGCTGTGGGATACGTTTCAGCTGGACTGTGTCTTACTTCCAAGCTCCCACGAATCCCCTTGTTTGAGACGTTAGGGGCCAAGGACCAGATCTGGTCTGGGTCAGCAGGCCTAGATTCTAGCTCCAGATCCGGGACGAAGCGCCTGTAACTCTCCTCCCGGAGCCTCAGTTTTTCCCAACAGTAAAATGAAAACAACCCACGTGTTTCTGTACAAAGGTCTTTCCGGCTCCGAATTCCATAATGCCATTATTCTGATTCTTTGGAACGTTCCTTCCCATCGCTTCCTTTTCTGCACTCTGTGTAGGCGGACCACAAAAATAACGTAAAAAACAGGAAGGCTAACCTCGACAGGAACCTGCCTCTCGTGTTTAGCAAGGTGAGGAAGGTCTATCTCGCTGCCAAATACTGTTCCCTGCCCTCAAGGTGTTGATGTTATTGTAGCCTGCAGGGGCGTTGTTCAGGAAGATGGAAGCCACTCTAGGTGTTCTAAGTAGAAAGGTTCTAACCCAGGGGATCGGAGCCTTGGACGATTGCTGAAAGGCCTGGTATAAAAAAGGTCAGGCCAGTAGCTGCTGGAAGTGGGTCATTTACAGGAGCTCACCCAGAAGCTGCAAAGGACCCAGCAATCTCAGCAGTTGCCGCCACCACCAACCTCAGCAGCCTGAGACACCGGAGCATGTCATTCTCAAGAGACTGAGTTTTGCCCAGGCGTCGAGTTGCAGCTACCACCAGAGAAGACAGCAGTTCTCCTCCTCCTCCACCTCCAATTTTTGCAGGAGTGCCTCTCATGGGAGGACTATCACTTGAGCTGTAACAGGGAAAGGATTCTGAGAAATACAGTTCCAGACTTTTCCTCTGAAGTGCAGGCTGTCAAAGTGTGTGGCCTTGATGTCAGAGGACAAGAGATAATGAGTTTGGTTTAACAGCCACAAACTAGAAAGAGCCAAGAGATCTCACCCTAAGAGACAACTCTTGATTAATTGGCGATAGCTGCTTGAGTGCTGTGCTGCAAATAATGTTGAGGTTGTACGGACGCTCAGCAGGAAAAGGTGCTGTGATTGATACCAATGCCGTGGGATGTGAGTGGAGAATTGTATGCAATGAATTTGCAATGGTGCTCTAAACTCATGACTGGAAGGCTTTCTAAAGATGCTGGCATTAGTATTTATTCTTTTGTCCCTGGGCCAAAATTTTAAGTCGTAACCATCCATGTGTGGAATTACCCTGACATGCCTTGAGCTCAAGAGGGACATCAGATTTGGAGCAGCTAGTGAGGAGCAGTGAAGGGACAGGGGGAACCTATAGGGTCTCCAGCCTCCTGGAACCATTTTCTACACAATCCACATAGTCACACCCCTTCAGGTCACCTCAGAGTCAGCTGTTTCACCACCATGTCCACTGTCACCTGCCCCCACCTTACTTCATTTCCAAGTTTCTAGATATGTCTCCACTAGGTCTTTACTACATCACCTTGGAGAAACCTTCCAACTCTTCTCTGGTGCATTACTCCCCCTCTCAGTACCTTGCTTTCCCTATCAGCATATTCAGGAGTTAGATTACATTCCCGGTTTTCAGACGGTGCATTGAGGAGCCTGGGGTGTTCAGGAGGAGGACAGCTGGAGGAAGGACAAGGCATGGAGCTCTGTGAGGCACCATTTTTATCACTTTTGGGTATTGTGCTTTTGCTTAAGATGTCACTTGGGGTAAAAACAGGGTTCTGCTATGATAGATGGATGATAGATAGATAGATAGATAGATAGATAGATAGATAGATAGATAATAGATGATAGGTAGATGATTGATAGATGATTGATAGATGATAGATAGGTAGATATAGATAATAGATGATAGATAGATAGAGGTAGATGATAGATAGATAGATGATAGATAGATAATAGATAGATAGATAGATAGATAGATAGATAGATAGATAATAGATAGATGATAGATAGATAGATAGATAGATAGATAGATAGATAGATAGATAGATAGATGATAGGTAGATGATAGATAATAGATGACAGATAAATGATAGATGATGGACGAATGGACAAACAGATAGATACAGATGATAGATAGACAAATAAAAGGTCTGAGAACCTCTGGACGAGTCCTCCCTGGGGGTCACTTCCAGATGTGATATTTTCTGGTACCGCTCAGTTTATCCGCCTCTGCAAACACCAGTCCCTTATCTCTCTCCTCCTTCTTTCTTCCTTTCTTTCTCCATCCCTCTCTTCCAAAGATAAGCCTGCAAAACCTTCATCTTAACTTCCAGACTGGGGTTGAACTTGAGAACCAAATTTGAAGTTTGTTTCCTGTCATTGTGAGATGCTGTGAGGTCATGTAAAGAAGGGTAAAATAAAATTAATCTGTAACTTCTCCCATTTTCCAAATACCTCCTGTGATTTTTTTTATAACTGAAAAACACATGGAACCATAGCGAACCTAGAACTTGACATCCTGGAGTCGAGTGTGCTCCCGTTTTCCCCTCACCACATGGTGCAGTGCCAAGTCTTGAGAAATGGAAACATGCTGCTTTGAACTGTCATTGTTTTTAATGACACCACGATGACTGTACGGTTTTTATCATTTGGGGGTTTTGAGTTTTTTAAGGCAAGAGGAACCATCAAATGGGTTTTTATGCTCAAAGTGTACTTTGGAGTTCATCTTGGAGAATAAGAACACTTTTGTTCCTCTTCCTGCTGCAGTTTCACTTCGTTCCCACTAATACTAGCTCTAGAAGAGTCTGAGTCAGCCATAAAATATGTCCATTCAGGAAGATGGCAAGTTCATTTTCTTTATTCCCTGCTGGAGGGAAAAGGGCAAATTCAAAGAGAGCCCTGTGGGGAGGGGGAGTTGTTTGAGGGATGGTGGCTAGAGCCCACCATTCTGTCTCTGTTCTGTGGGGTCTTGCTAGGCCATGGGGCTTGGCTTGAGGAGGAAGTGACTGGAACCAGGCCTACCCCACCAGTAGCCACTACCTGGTGCAATTCTGGGCACTGGTGGAGTCAAGACCAACCTAACACATGACCTTGACTGAGGCCCTTCTGGCCTAGCTACTTACAAGAAAAAGGCCCAGCCACATGGAGATGAGCATGTGCACACCTCGCCTGCTGATTGGCTGCAGTCTGAGTGGCCGAGCCTTCTCCCATTGGCTAGTTCAGACTGGCATAGGTAGCAGGTTTGGGTGGGGCTTGTGGTGAGCCACCTGCGCTACCTGTTCCCTGGGTCTCGAATTCTCCCACTGAAAAAGAGTGCCCGCCTGAACTTAACCAATGCCTGGCCCTGGAGAAATAATTTCAGCACCCCTTCCCCAGAAGGCATAGTAACCCATGCACAGGAGAGGGGGTGGTCTCGTCCTTCTGAGAGCTCCTTGGAAATAGAGCTCTCACTTCAGGACTCCTGAGGGTGAGGCCAGAGGAGGTGCCTCAGGACAAGAAGGAGGGAAGGCAAGACCATTTCTCTTGGGACCCACACCAGGTTCACCCAGGATGGAGCTCCTCCCCAGAGGGCAGGTATGGGGACCCTGGTGTCCCTTCTGGAGAACAGGAGAGGGTCCAGGGCAGAGCCTGGCAATATGCTAACTTGCTTTATGGGCTGGAGGGCTTATACCCTGCCCTAACCCCCCAAAGAAGCAAATCGTCTTCCATCCAGTTTTCCATTCCTTTGACCAGGGTGGGCGGTGGCGGGGTGGTGCAGGGAGGGAGGTCTTTCCCCTGGCATATGAGGCTTGAATCCCATTATCAGAGCTTTCCTATGCAGTTGGATGTCCTCTTGAAACGCAGTTCCCTGGAAGGGCCATAGTAAGTCACATCTCACAGAAATAGACACCTCATTGCCCTGGTGGGTAGAGAAGTGCCCACATATGCACAAGCAGGAGGGATGTGAGGAGGGGCATGAGCACACATTACTGATACTAGAACAACACTATCTAACAGAACTTTCCATGATGATGTCCAATAGAACTAATCTGTGTTGTGTAATACTGTGTGGCGATTGAGCTTGACACGGGGCTGTGTGATTGAGGAACCAATATATTTTTAAATGTAGTTGGTATATAATTTTATGTTAGTTATATTAATTTCAGGTGTACAACACAGTGATTCGACACTTTTATACCTTACAATGTGATTACCCCACTAATTCTAGTAATCATCTGTCACCATGCTGCTTATTCACACTAAGGAGAAAGTGACTTCTTGGCTCAGCTCTCCCAATCCCTTGCCTGTCAGCCGCTAGTAGCTCTGCCCTGTGAGCACCCGCCCAACCAGTTCTTCGTGTGACCAGGTATAATTAATTAATTAGCCATTTGTGAGCCCCAGAGAAGGGGTGCCACTGATCTTCAGTTTCCTCCTTCAGTGAGGAGCCCTTGGAGTTAGAGGCATTAAGGGTTGGACAAGGATGACTCTCAGGCAACCCCAGACACAGAGCCCCACCTCATGCTGTCAGTTACAAGAGATGTCCCGACGACACAGTTGCCATGATGGCAGGGCCACTGATTCCCCAAATGCATGAGCCAAAGAATCTTTTCATACTCTTTATACTCCAAGAAGCAGAAGACCTCCATGTTGCAAAGTGTGCTTAAGGCAGGGGCCAGCAAAAAGACCTCAGATTTCCGTTTTCCCAGATTTCCTCCACATGAAAGTAACAGCTCTTGGAGGGCAGAGACCAAACTCACTTGTCTTGGATGAACAATGTAGAGGACGTTAAAAATTTCACCAGCCATCTTGGGGCAGCAGTTACTACTTAGGGATGAATTTCTTGAGGGGCATGTGTACATTGAGAAGGTAGCCACTGCCCTTCAGGGAAGGGAAACAGACATTGTATGGCCCTCAAAGGCTGCTTCTCTGGTACCAAGCCTCTTGGTATGCAGGGCTGATCGCTGAGGGGGAAATAGGCAAAGTTACACAAGAACCAAAGAACCTCCTGGGAAAAAAGAAAAACTAGACCTCTATTCCTTCCCCCTTTGAATATTACCCTTTCTGGGATCCCCCTAATGTATCGGGATGGTCCCAGGCAAATTAATGAGCTGGAAGAACAGAAAAAGACATCCAGGGACTGGAGAGGTCAATGGAAAGGAAGAGAGAGTTAGGGAGTTTGGGCAAATGACCCTACTCAAACTCTAAAAAGAGAGGAGGTTTCAAAGGCGATTCCCAATGTAGAGTGTCATGAGAACTAGTTAAGAAACGAAAGAGATGTGACCATGTTTATAGTACCACAAGCTGGAAAAGTAGGTCTGTTTGGGAAAATTATACATTTATGGTGGATAAGGTCACCAGGCTATTACCTTATTTATTAAACAATTCAATTTTTTCAATTCAGTAATATTTATTAAGGCTTGGTGATCATAACCAGAAAAGGGAAATCTGAGAAGCAAAAAAAGTGATTTATGAAACCACGTGATAAATGCAGAAACAGAGGTATATACAAATCCCAGAGAGTATCCCAGGGAGAAAGTGAATGACAGTTTCAAGGAGGGTGGGTTCAGGAAAAGGTGACCAAGGAGGTGGGTTTTGAAGGGTGAATGGGAGTCACTAGTCAAGGCAAAGTGGGGTGGGGCTCATCGTTAATGATGGGCAGCCCATGGTTTGTGGGTGGGTCTACCTGGCTTAAAGATGGAGGAACAAAGCCAGCTCTCCTCGTTAGATTTCCAACAGACATGCTGATTTGATGGTGGGTGGAGGTCAGCTCCTGGAGCCATCATCCATTATAAAGATGATAACACCCTCCAGGGCCCTTACATGAAGCAAACTTAAAAGTCACGAGTGCTGGAGGGATTGGCAAGTCACAGAGGTTATAGTTTTCTCTGAGTCTTTGTACATAGATAGAAGGAATCAGGAAGGAACAAAGCCAACACAGCATGCCTGAAGCTGCTCGTCAGCAACTGATATGACTCCAAGTGGTGGCAGTGCTGGCTCAGGGAGGTTTCTACTGTTGTCTTCATATGTGGGCATTCATCCCTCAGTATGGCTCTCTCTGCCTGAGCCCTGAGGTGGGGTTATCAGTTCTGACGCCCTATTTGTGAAGATGGCCTTTCCAGAAAGCTGGTGCTCATGGCAACCCCTTTCCTCACTCAACAGAATGAAATAGACTGAACCTCCAGCACATTGACCAACACAGGCCTTGAGTGGTGGCTCAAGTCTCCTGGTCTACAGCTGGCCCCGCCTCAGAAAAGCCACCTTTGACTATGGAAGGCTCTGTGTGGGTATCTATTGATGGGGGCAGCCCTGGAGTAGGTATTACCCCTTTGAAAAGAGCTGATGTCATTCTTGTCACTTTAACTTTCGCTAAGAGGGACTGACAGAAACATGATGCTGGGTGAACTATATTTGACTGATACTCTGTCAAATATCGCATGGGGTTGCGATCCACAACTTCTCCCATCTGCTGCTCCGGTCTGAGTCGCTGAATGCACAATGCCATAATTACCATATTTTCTTCCGACTTCCCACCATCAGATCAGAGCCCGTGAATGTGAAATGTGCCCACAGAAAAAGGACGGCCTGGTGGGGTGGGTGCGAGGGTGGGGGCATCCCTCAGCTCTTCCCGAGGGGAGAGCGGGGAAGGGAGGAGGGCCGGCTGCCCAGGAAGGTGCAGATCCTGGAAACAAAGGAGGAAGGTGGAGGATCAGGAGTAAGGAGCGGGATTAAGATCACACAAACCTGCAGCCCTTAGAAACTGGCTTAATCCATTTTATAAAGAGTTGGGAGGGCTTTTCTCTCTGTGAATATAATACCTTGCACATCGGATCAGCTTTTTTCCCAGAACATTTCAAAGCTCTCTGCAAATACAGCAGAGTCTCCTTAGATTAGAGCACGGCCTATTATTACCTGGCTTTGGAGACACCCCAAGTCAGCGGGTCACCTGGGGCCCTCTGAAATAAGACAATTCCTTACAACAAAAGGCCTGGTGTGATGTGGTTTGTCTAACTAGTGGTTTTCAAACTAAGTGAGTCATGGGACCCTTAAAAAAAAAAAAAAACAGCCCAAGCTCAATTGCTAATTCAGAACAAAGTGGAACTATTCTGGTTAAAGCAAAGGTAGGACGTGATGGGGAGCAAAAATAGGTCAACTTGACACCCGCATCCACCAAATCCCCGGGACTCCCCCAGCTGCAGCTGGAACACCATGCTGGAGGTCAGTGGTACCTCCACCCCCAATGCAAAGGTAAGTTTTCTGTGAAGCTGAAGGAACTCAAGTTTCTTCAGAGTTCTTTCTCAGGCTTGGTACCTAATTTTATCTATTATTTTGTGTCGATTTTATAATGAGGGACACCCGAATGAGACAAATTTTACGTAGGACTGGTGACGTAATTTGCCAAAGGCAAAATAAAATGGGCCCTTTGTTCAAAAACTATTAAGAATTTCAAAATGGTGACAACAGAGCATTCAACCAAGCACAGGCTCTTCTAAGCTTGGGGCCCTGTGCAACCCACAGGTGGCACGCCCAAGAAACTGGCCTTGGTTTCATGCCCTACAACAGAAGTCCCCAACCTTTCTGGCACCAGGGGCCCGTGCTTCTGTAAGAATCTAATGCCTGGTGACGTCAGGTGGAGCTGAGGTGGAGATGCTAGTGCTGGGGAGTGGCTACAAACACAGATGAAGCTTCACTCTCTCACCCACCACTTACCTCCTGCTGTATGGCCCAGTTCCTAACAGACCATGGACTGGTACCAGTTGGCGACCCGGGGGTTGGGGACCCCTGCATAAAACCACCTGGATCTGACCCTTTCTCCAACTGTCCAAAAAAAGTACCAATAGGTTCTAACGAACCTCTTCCTCCTCTGAGAATTTTCTTCCATTCTAGTGAATCAGGCCAGACAACCTCACAGCCCCAGGAGTCTGAGGCTCCTCCCAGCCACAGGGCCAAGCTACTTTGTACCGTCACTTTCATATAAGAGCATGGCCTTAAGATGAATGACTGCAACTGAAAACAGAAACTATAGCACATCAAAGGACCCACTGTATATTCAGGGACTGAGACTGGAGAGGCACTTGGGGGAAGTTGTGGATCAAGCCTAAAACCCCCAAAGAATTGGGCAGAATTATTTTAGGGTGTTCCTTCAGGGCCTGGGCCTCATACACTCCTTTTCTAGATTCCCCGTGATACTTGGCCATGGTGTTGCTGAAGATGTGTTTATTGAGTAAACATAACCTCTGCTCCAACCAAACGAAATGCTCATGGTTCTCTGACTATGCCCTACTCACTACAAATGACATACCTTTGTACATTTCTTCTTCTGCCCAGAAAGTTCCTTGTACTCCCTTTATTAATCCAGGTCCTGTCCACATGTTAGACCCTGCTGAAGTGTCGCCTTCAGGTGGCCCTGCCTTTGGAGGAAACAGACGCCTCAACTGGGCAGTAAGGAGTTATCACTTCCTGGGTGTTTGGATTGAGGCTGAACAACCAGTTAGTGACTATATCAAACAGAGCCTACCCAGGAAATAGAAACCACCAAAGTATTGCAAACAGGGAGGCCTGAATGGAGGAATTGATTTTGCTGGACATGGGAGAGCAGAGAAGCCGAACAGGGGGCATTGAATCAGCCTGCTGATGTGCAGCATGAGAAGCCACCAGTGCCATCAGCACGAGGGACAGAGGAGCGGGGGTCACCAGGGTGAGCCAGGGCTCCTGAACAAAGCTGCATCCACAGGGTTATGTTCAGAAGAGATGGAGCCATGGAGGAAAGAAGATGCCGCCACTCTCTCTCCACAGTAGAATGGGATGGGGGAAGTACTCTGTGACCCTTCCTTACATTATCCCCTCTTCCTCCAGTGCCACCCACCAAGCAGGAAGCCAGTTGATAAGGCTCCTGAAAGATGCAGCATGCAGGAAGCGAGCTCCTCAAAGACAGAGTAGGGCATGGAGGGGATCTGAGGACCACATACAAGGGTATTGTGGAAGTGATGCAGGGAGAGGCATCTGAACGTGATAACCTCCAGGAACCTTTCCAGCCCTGAGATGGACATTTGATAAGAATACGCTTTATTTTTCACATCACATCGTGATAGCCTTAGAAATATAATGTTTCTCAGGCTTAGTAAAACTACAGCAGAAAATCTTTCCATTGGCTAGTTAATGTCCCACTGAGTTAGTTTCTTTTTATAACTTAGGAGAAATGTTGTGTTTTCTGACTTGCAGATTCACTTCCTTTTGTGAAACAATGAAAATTATATAACTCGTCATGTTTCCCTTTTTGCCTTAGCTACCAGGAAGCTCTGAACTAAATTTCAAACTTTGCAATACAGGTTTTAATTATATCCTTTCCCCTTCCACATTTCTTCAGATCTACCATTTCTAGTTTAACCCTCTTCTTGGTTAAATGTTTTATGAGACACTTCAAATACCTTTCAGTAGCAGACAAAGCATATCTTGGCTTCTTTTTCATTTAAGATGATCCCAACGGATTCTACATCTCTAATTCTTCCTCGCATTTAGTCCTTGTCTGTTTCCCTTCCCCCACAAAACTTCCTGGTGATTTGTCATTTTCCCACGTTGAGAAAGCCACAAGCCCTTTCCACTTCTCCATGGCACTCTCTAACTCTTAAATTGTCGCTGTATCTCTTTCACTTCCCCTCCCACTGCCCTCTTCAGAGATTTCCTCTCTAACAGGGCATGAACCTTTCCCAAGCAGTGCCAGCATCACGGGGCCCACTAAAGAGGAAGCCAGAAGTCTGCACAGAGAAGTGGGGGCCACTGGAGGTGGAGGGTCAGCATGTGGGCATGATGGGCAGTCCTTACGGGCGCTGGGTCACTGACCCGGTTTTCATCCAGTTCTGCCACTCACCTGTTATACCAGTAAACACTGGCTGTGCACCGTGTCCACCGTCACCTACCAGCACAGTGTCCCTTCCCATGCTTTTGGTAACAGCACCCCAATTTTCCCTTAAGTATTACTCCTCTCCCTCTGCATCCAGTCTGGCTAGGACTATATTTCAAGGTGCTATGTCCTCCCTTCCCAAGGTACAGTCAGGTGACCCGGCCAAACTCATGAGACTTCCTCTTCCAAGAGGGTAAATTTTGAATGGGGTGATGAGTGGGGCTCATTCATCTTGCCCAGGGAGCTTGTCTATCAGCTCCTATTCCCCTCAACCCCAAAACGGACTGCATCCTTGTCTTTGTAAGGCCTATGTGCTCAGATGTTCCTTGAGTTTTTAAGAATGAGCTTATTTTGCTGCAACCATCAAACTCTGAGTGATGCTGGGCTTGGGCCTGGACATAACCTTGAGACCAAGGTTATGCATCTGTATAATGAAGATCCCAGGGCATATGTCATGGGGTTAAGGGTAAAGCACTTAGTCCAGCATGGGCGTTTCCCAAATATTTCATCCTTCCTCTTCTGTCCTGCTGAACAAGTGACCTGCAAAAGGTGATAGGACCTGCCCCAATGCCACAGGTGGCCCGTGGCAAACACCAGGGGTCAAGTCTCCGCAGACCGCATGCCCTTCTTCAGGACCTCTCTGCTTTTCAAGGAATGCTTTGGGCTCTCACTAAAGGGTGAGCAGCAGCTTACGCATTTCAGCAGGAGAGAAGAATTTCTTTTAAAAACTCATCACGATAAGCGAAGACATCCGATGCTCCGTGTGCGGCCTCGCCGAAGCCCCAGCCCCCCAGTGGCTTCACAGCAGAGCTGCTCGGCTCAGTGGCTCCCTCGCTCCATAAAACTACGACCAGGTCTGTTTCAGAAGCATCTGCACAAGCGAACCGGGCTTTCTCCTACCGTTTCCCACAGCGACTCACCATTGGTGGGTACTGAAGCCCTTCAGATCCTCCAAGAGGACCAGCGTGAAGCTGGAGCTGTATGAGCTGCCCACGCCCAGCCGCGTCCCTGGGTCCTTTAGCACACTGAGCTGGTCTGTGGTGCACCCCGTCCCCTCTGAGAGAGTGGGAGCCCATGGTGAGCTCCATGGGGACCCTACAGGATGTTCCAAAGAGCTGGCTAGCCACAGCATCTTTTTAAAATAATAACTACAAGCAGTATTCCTACTATTTATTGCTTCACATTCGTAGAAGCAATGTTCATTAGACTTCTCTTACAAATGTAGAATCAGGCTTAAGCAGTTAAGACATTTGATCATGGTCCTGCAGCTGGTAAGGGACAGAGGGGTTCTCAAGAGTCTCAGCAGGTCTACCCGCCTGCAAAGCCCGTGCTCTTAACCACATCGCAATATTGCATCTCTCATGCTTCTGGGGAGGAACATGCCAGGGCCGCCATTCACAGGCACCAGGTGGACACCGGCCACCTGGAGTCATGGGGAGTGAAGAGGACTGATTTCTGATGCTGCTGCTCGGTGGCCAAGTGGCTCGAGAAGGTCACGTTTCCTCTATTTCTCAATTCCTTCCTCTGCAGGATGGAAGACACTCTACCTCCTTTGCCTCAGTGGAATGAGATCATGTGGAATATTCTACACAGAAGCACCATGAGGGCATCAGCACCTCAGAGAAGAGAAGTGTTCGGAGCGAGGAGACACCAGCAGACAGGGAAAGCGGTGAAAAAGCAATGGGAAGGGAATGATTCTTTGGAGGTCTGCTGCGATCCGGATGCTGCGCTGTCCTCCTGCCTTCTGCTGCTCAAAGCTGGTCCCCCCAGCAGTGGTCCTGGCCTCCTAGAAGGAGGGGCAGGAGCCAAAAACGGATCAGAAACAACAGAATCCCGCGAGTTCACGGGATCCAGACTGTGAGCCTACAGCCAGTTCTGCTGATTATTTTCCCAAGTCAGCTTGGGCTTAAAGATCTTCCTGAATTGACCGAGAAGAAGTTGGAGACACTTGAGATGGGATGGGAAGCCCAGGCCTCAAACTTCCTGTTTTGTCACTCTCCACAGACCCAGTGGCCACAGGGTTTTCTCTGCCCTGTTCTGACAAGCCAAGTGTCTTCCCCTTGCCCACCCCACCCCCACCTCCTCATTACAGAACAAAGGAACCTGGTTCTTCCCCCCCACAACCCCAGTCCAGAGAGGGTTCCTAATTGGCTTTCCATTAAAGGTAAAATAGACTACTGTTTCCACCTCATTATTTATGAGCCTTTCTGGAAGTGCATTTCCATGCACTCTGGGATTACTCACGCCCATTTTGCTTGGCCATATTTTATGATCTGTTTTATTTATTCAGGGCCTCTATTGGGTACTCACATCTGAAACCAATTAAAAACCAAGAAATAGGAAAAACCAAATAAACACCTGGAGATGTCCAAACCCAGTCTTTCTGAAACCTGTGACTGGGGGGACTGGCATGGCCATGCCAGTAGAGTAGGCCGAAGGAAATGGGGATCTCTCTTCTAGAGACATCAGGTGACAAGGCCACACAAGATGGCAACACATCAATTCAAAGACTTCCTGCTGACAGAGCTTGGGCTGCAACTGCCCGGTTCCTTGGTTCACCCGGGATCTCCCTGTGCAGAACAAAGGCAGCGCTAATTCACTTTCAAATTCCCCTCTCTGCCTGGTACATAGGAAGAGCTCACAGCTTTTTACTCACTCTTGTCCTCCTCACCACCATAACTGCCATGAGCCCATAACGGCTATGTATACATCATCGCACAAGTCTGAAGCCACAATAGGAAGAACCAGCTCTATGGATCTGGGAATGGTTTGTTTGCCTTTTATAAAAATTGTCTCCGGCTCTACTACTCCTGGAGGATTCTTAGGGGGTAAACATGCTCCTTTTCAATCTCAGAAAAACAGCTTCCAAGCTTAGTTTTCCCAGATACCTTCGGTCTCCTCAAGACTTATCCAGGGAGAAGAAGGCAAACCCTCACCTCTTTTTCAGGGAAGTCTGAAACCATGTCACACATCTTACTGGATGTGCTTGGGAGACTGGGTACATGGACAAGCCGCCCTGTGCTCCTCCTCCCCCACTTCCATCCCAGCTGGGACTGGAGGCCTCCCTCTGTCCCACTTCCCACCGCCACCCTGGAGAGTCAGTCCTTGGTTGGTGGTCTCTGTCCTAAAACCAAATGTCCCCATCTTCCTCTGAGGCTGAGCTGGGTGTGCAGGGGGACAGGAGCTAGGAACACCAGCAGCCGTGTGTGGAGGCAGGCACACAGATGGTGTGAATGCTCGTGCACGGGGGAACTTTGTTTCTGCTGGGATTAAAAGAAATGATGCACATCACATCTCTGATGTCCTCTCTTCTCTGCGATGTTTGTGACGTTTACTATAAACTGACTTCATGTGCGTGCTCATGTGTGTGCACGTGCGCACACACACACACATCAAGGGATGGGATTGGGTGAATTCTTAGGGATAATGCTGCTTACAGACTTATTCTTGGCAATATCTACTTTCCTTTAGTGATTTATAGAAATCCTTCCTTCCTTCATTCATTTGTTCATTAATTCAGCAATGCATTGAGGTCTCCTATGGCATCAGGCACTAGTCGCACATCTGATCTGATGACACACAAAACCTTCTTCCCTTGCTAACAGTTCGGCCTGTGCCTTCTCTTGGGATTGCACATTCCAGAGATTCAATCCCGACTCTGCATGTGAGAACTACGAAAGCCATCAACTCTTGACACAGGCAGGGAATTAAGAAATTGACACAATTCTACTTGTCCCCAAACTACCACTTCCAAATATGAGGTCTATCTTCTTATATCTTGGTCACATTTTGTGACCAGGGAACTGGCATGGCCATGCCAATAACGACAATTTTTCACTGCTACTAGAAAACTGGCCTGAGGTTTCCAAATATGAGAAGCGAACCTAATCTCCCCGTTCTCTGCTTTTTTCAGCAGCACCCCGGGACTGATTATGGTCCAGATTCAAGCTGCAGATGGGCACGTGAAGGTTGGGAATGAGGGAGAGATTGCCAGCACAGCCACAGACTGCATCCCACTAGAAGGAAGTTTCAGAGTTTGGCCTTATCAAGGTGGGACGGTGAGAGAGAAGTTTGCCATTCCTATACCATTGGTGCTAGAGACCCCACTGGCTGCCTAGGGAAAGCTAGGGACCCCTTCTTAGATTAATATTTGTAAATACATAAAACAAAATATATAGAATGAAAAGGAAACCAATTACATTTAGACTGCAGTTATCAAAATATTTTTTTTTAGGTTGTGGTAGAGGAATTTACATGCTACTTTATAAATACATTTAAATGACAAGGCAATACATTTAAAATATA
>PVKZ01000771.1:582236-612020 GCA_004027375.1 Macroglossus sobrinus
TTTTTTTTTTTTTTTTTTTTTTTTTTTTTTTTTTTTTTTTTTTTTTTTTTTTTTTTTTTTGGCTATAGTTTCTTAGCTTGATCCCAGCCAATATGACATGTTTGTCTTGAAAAAAGCAACACCCATGTCATGTCATGTCACTCAACTGACTTTTCTTTTAATTTTGGTGGTTCTTATGGTTGAAAATCCTGATTCACAAAGATAATTATTGCAAATGTATTTTAAAGGTTCACAGCTTGCTTTACAAGGAACAATTAAATCCATCAAAATTTATAGAGTTGAACTCCCATTGTGAGATACACAAATTTGCCATTTGGTAGCTGAACTGCTAGGCCAATAGTTACTCTTAAGCTGACAAGTTATGTCCTATCAGTATCTGCAGACAGGAACACTGTAACATTCTGCAATCTAGGAGTGCTTGAGTAACTAGAGTCATGCCAAAGTAGAGGGTAAATGACATTTCAAGAGCTACAATAAAAAAAAAAATCAGGATTTCTTGTGTTGACAAAGTCACAGGTTCTACTAATACTACTGTGCTACACTCAAGAGAAAAGAAAATACTACAAAACTCAGTTGGAGTCTTTCAAATATTTTGACAATTACAATTTCTTCCCATGCAAGTACACAGACACCACAGAGCACCTTGGACATGTGAAGGATGCCAGATGAAGAACCATTTTTCTAGAGGAAGATGGTGAGAAGCAGAGATAAAAGTCCGCCAGACAGCACAGAACCGGAAAATTCCAAACGCAAGGCAGCCCACAGAACAATCTCAGCCCAGGGAGCACGAGAAGGCCTTTAATAAACAAAAATGCCTTCGTCTGAGCTGCAGTGATGCAGACCTGTCTGCTCCTGGCAAAATCCTCAGCCAAGTCTCCCCCAACTCTCACATGTGCTTAGCGTGAGTGCGATTTGTAGCAGAAATCAAGGAAGGGGCTGAATTTCATATTTGAGTCAATCCAAAAGGATTGTAAATCCATCTGTCAATGGAACCATTTCAGCCGAAGTGGGTACCAGGGGCAGGAAAGTAAGGTTCACCTGGAAATTTGCAGACCCTTCAGGGAGGGCTTTGGACTGCCGAGGGTCATAGGGAATAAGTCCAAGTTGATCTCATCTGGCTCTCAGGGTACTGGGATCCCCTGCAGACACTGGATGGCATCTAGAGAGCTCACAGGGCCTTTTGCATGGGAGGAACTCAAAAACCCGATGTGTGGGAAACTGGAGAAGGTTGAAGACTGGGCTGTGATAACCTCCTGTCTTCTGAATTGCTTTCTTCGTGGCTCGCTGCCCTTCTATGCGGTTTAGGCATCCAGAAGAGAGGCGAGGACTTGTGTTCTGTCACCATAGCTAAGGATTTAGCCCTTTCAGAAATCCGAATAAGATGCTGGCTCCTGGCAATTGCCAACCCAGGCAGTGCTGCTAAAGAAAGTCCACGAGACGTTGACAGATAGGTCCCCTTTGCCCTGCCCTGCCTCCAGCAAGCCCACCGCTTCCCCAGTCTTTTCCACGCCGAGTCGTCAGTTTTTCTCCTAATCTCAACCTCAATTCCTTCTTCTCATTCTTCTGAATGTTAAAGTCACGACCTTTGTGGTTTATGGGCCACCAGAGACTGAACTAAATGTGTTAGCTCTGAGTCCAAACAAGTAATAGCCGGCCAATTAAATTAATAATCCATATTGTTACAATGTTTAACCACGGCTGTTTCCTCAGCGGTCTGTTTAAATCACAGCCAAGGCCTGACCTATTAAAATGAATAACTGGAATTATGAGAAACTCCATTTAATAAACACAGCGAGGAACGCAGCACAATTGGGCATGAAATATTTATTACCACTTGAAGCAGAGAGCTGTTTTGGACTTTAAGATGGGATTAATGAATGCGTTTTAATTTCTGGTTCACAGCATGGGAGGTGAGGCTGGAACCAAAGGCCCGTTGGCAGATTCCTGGGAAAATCCTCTCACATTATATTATCACATTGTGCCGGGGCTATTTGTTTTTGTGACGGCCCCTACCGATTCACGGTAAGAGCAGGAAGGTGTGCGTCTGACCGTTGTCTTCTTGGGCACTTAGTACTTGCTCAGTAAATGTTGGCTGAATGGGTCGGTGGATGAATGGGTGGGTGGATGGATGGATGGATGGATGATGGATGGATGGATGGAATGATCGATCGACTGATAGATGATAGATAGATAGATAGATAGATAGATAGACTGATGATAGATGAAACTTGTGATATCTTAGCATCTACATTTCAGTGATTCAGGTCAGAGAACACATGTAGCACAGTGCCTGACACATTTTGCATCCTTAATATGGTAACCGTCATTATATGTGGTTAGGACAGCAACGTCTGGTTACCTTATTAGAAAATCAGCACTCACATTTGGCACATCCTCGGGGGTCCCAGAGCTGCCCAGGACCTGACTGCCACACTGACTGGCCCATTTATCTTCATGTGCGCTTGGGAGCCTCTTTTAGATTACAAGTTTTTGTCTGACTATGTTTGGCTTTCCTCAGAATGAGTTGCTCCTTCCCCTGTTTTCTCAAAGCTCAGTATCTTATCCCAGCATTTGCCCCAACATGTCCTATTTTCCCAGGTAGAGCTGTGTTTCACAGGGTCTGTTCCCTTTGTCCAGACATCAGCTCTGAAGTTATGATAAGGGGTTTAGAAAATGCGGTTGCTGTAATGATAGCCCTTAGCAAGTCCTATAAGTGGGGTGGTTATTGGGGATCTATGAATGAGACAACTGGGTCTTTTCTACAGGGGAGCCCCAACTGGGAAAAGGATGTGTCCACTCCTGCCAGAACTTGCTTTCCAGAGAAGGGGGAAGCAGGCCAACCAATCTGTGTGCTGGCGGAGCACACTTGACCTTGTGAGGGCTGGGGAGCAGAAAAGTGCGGACGTGGGAGGGCCTAGCCCTGGTTTCCCCTTTGAGAACCAGGGGGCATCTCCTGGAGACTGCAAAAATGCCCTTTAGGTCCAGTCACCACATCCCCAAGTCCAAAATTAAATACATTAATGAATGCAAGGCAGGCAAAGAGCAGCGTCATTTTGAATAAGCAGAACCTTGAAATCGAAAATTTAAAAAAAAGAGAATTGAGTTTTGTAAAGAAAGAGATCTCCTGTGTTTGGGATAATGCTGGGTATTTTCTCTTTCAATGAGAAAAAGAGGGTTCTAACCTTATGGAAGTTTAATGGAGTCTCCACACCTCACCACTACATTCAAAAGCCAAGAATGGTCCCAAGCAGGAGTGTCATAAGAGGCCAACACGGCCTCACAGGATGTGACGTAGGAAGCTTGCCTGACTCCAAGTGCCCTTCGAGAGACTGAGGCTTCAAAGGGCTCTGTCTGCCTGCACTCTGCAGATCTTGCATTGTCAATGTTACTGTCTGGTACTTTGATCTCTCTAATCCTTAAGGTTGTTTGCAGGATAGTGGATATCATGGCTGTGTTGGGGTCCTGTTTTTCTGTATGTTGATGGGGACTTCTGTCAAATAGGATAGAGTTGCTTCTGTATTACCTAACTCTCCTCTACTAGATTATGACTTCTTGAAATTTGGAAGTGCAGGAGAGTTTATCAGGGGCTAAAGTGTGTTCCATAGACAAGGTAGTCTGGGAGAAAAAGTTCAGTGAAGCCAGAGGAATCAGAGAAGGCATAAGGTCCACAAACATTTGCTGAGCCCTTACTAAAATCCATGCAAGATCCTGAAGCTGACAGGTCATGTAGGCACAGGGGTTAAGGGTGCTATTTTGTGGCACCCATCACAGAATCATGGGCAACTGATAAGGGAACAGCAAAGCTGATGAACAAGAGAAATAAAGTAAGTAAACAAGTACCTGAGATGAGTGAGTGATCACATAGACCAAAAGAAGGAATAACAAAAAAAGAAAGAAACCAGTCCTGACCAGAGCAGATGAAAACTAGAGGGTAATTGCCCTGGTTACTGTATCAGAAAGTCATTTGTTGCCTTGAAATGACACACACTTGATAATAAATCCCTCTTTACTTAAGCCACCTCATAGTCTCTAACGATGCATCTGAGAAAGGAGGCATTATTTTAGGGGTGGACAGGCCAGGATCCCAGGGATGCTCATCATACCTGCAAAAAGCTGTTCCCAAACTCAGGCTGCCCTTAACCAAGGGTGGTACTGAGCCTTAATCTGACCAGGCAAAAAGCAGCCCTGGAATCACTGTTATCTCTGTATGTAATTATAGAAAAATAAATGCTCACAGGACTTCTTTGAGAGTTCTGCTTTCACAGTAGTTTAAGCCTTAATCTTCATAATAAGTTGTTGAGTTTATGATCAGCTTGGGCTTGTCCATCAACAGTGTTTTCTGGAGGATATCTACACCAATCTTCCTAACTTCAATATATAGCTTTATTTAACTGCTTCAGTGTTAACACAATATTAACATTTCAAAATTAGTCTTAAAAAGAAAAGAGTAAATACATAACACAGTTGTAACCTTTTCAGATGCAATAAATATGATTTTGATGTGCCAATAGCACTAAAGGAATAGTCATTGCAAGTTAAATATTAAATCACTTATACTTATATATGCACATAAATGCTTATCAAAAGCTTACATGAATTTCTTGCCAAGACGTGGCATCAGTCTTTGTCCAAGATCCCTAATTTTAGTGAGAAATGGTATTCAGAGACCACAATCTGGGCAAACAGAGCTCTCTTTGCTCTTGTGTTGGTCGTTGTTTCTGGGTTTTTAAATGGAAAGTGCTGGAAAATATTTTTTTAAGGAAACTACATTCTGAGTTTATAATGAATATTCAATTCTAACTTATAATTACTGAGTTTTAACTTAACTTATTTGATTTTATGTATATCATTCTTTGATGGTGAAAATATTGGTCCCTAAGAACACTAACATAATTACTCATTTTATACAAATGAAATAGTTTCAAAATAACAATATTGATATTAATACTAACAATATGTTTTTAAAGATACAAAATGAGACTGGGACATTTGAAATATCAGAAAGCAAAGTTATTAAAGACAATTATGGCACTAATTGTGTCAAAAAGGTAGGACCAACCTGAATTGGCCAAAGACAAGTAAATTTGAGTATAAAAGTAATAATAACTGTATTGAATCAAAACACATTATATATGTTCAAATTCATGAGTTCATAATGATACCTTAAAAGAAAAACTCTCATCTATAAATTTTGGAAGAGGCTATGGAACTAATTCATTTTCTGAAAACTAGGCAAATTAAAAAAGGATTGAGGATTTTCCTGCCTTTCTACGTATAGTTCAGAATAGCTGATATAGGAAAGTTCTTTTTTATAGAAGATTTCAGTCAGTCAGTGCAAAAGAATGAGAGAATTAGAATATCATCTTTTACAACCACGAATGAAATATTAGAGGCAGCAATGGTCAGCAATGGCTCCTAAGATAATTTAGTGAAAAGCAAATGGGAAACTTCAAAGGCATTGTCAGGCTGACAGCAGCTGAACCTACTATCAGTCTTTTACAAATCATGTTAAATGCCCCATCATGGCAAGTACCACAAACTACACAGGACTGTTTGTGCAAGATTCTTGACAAAAAAAAAAAAAAAGAAAAGAAAAAAAAACGCAAGCCTGAATTGGATCTTGCTTCTAGCTCTAACGACCCATTTACAGAAAGTACAGGGGACAGAGGAACATGCCAAACAACACCCTGGTCACGCCACCAGCAAAATCCAGAATGTAGGAAACCCTACAAGACAATGGCTCTGTTTTCTCAACAAATAAAGGCCAAGAAAAGGAAAAGTGGAAGGAGAAGTCTGTCAATAAAAAAAAGGTTAAGACCAGACACAAAAGGCACACGTGATATGATTCCTTTTATATAAAATATCCAGAATAGGAAAATCCAGAGACCGAAAATAGATTTGTGATTGTCAGGGACTAAGGGGAGGGAGGAATGGGAAAATAACGACTTAAGGGTATAAGGTATTGCTCTGGAGTGATGAAAAAGTTTTGAAATTAGACAGAGGTAGCAGTTGCACAACATTGGGAATGCACTAAATTGTGCTGAATTATACACTTTAAAATGGTTAATTGTATTATGAATTTTACTTTAATTCTAAAAAAGAAAGACGTAAGAGGTATATCAACCACATATAAATGTGTGAGCATTGTATGGAGCCTCATTCAACTAATCCAACTATTTTAAAAAAAACATGAAACAATCAGAAATATCTGAACACTGGATACTTGCTGGTATTTTAACAAATTATTGTTATATTTAAGTTTGATAATAATGTTATGGTCATGTTATAACAAAATAAGAAATCCTTTTGTGTTTAAAATATATATACTGAAAATTTTTAATTAACATGATTTTAGGATTTATTTTAAAATAATTTGGTGTATCCATCTATATAAAGGAGGAGAAGAAAGATATAAGTGAAACAAGATTGAACGTGTTTAAAGTTGGGTGTTGGCTATATAGGGA
The DNA here is from genome assembly GCA_004027375.1 of Macroglossus sobrinus. Lineage (NCBI taxonomy): Eukaryota > Metazoa > Chordata > Mammalia > Chiroptera > Pteropodidae > Macroglossus > Macroglossus sobrinus. The sequence goes on from PVKZ01000771.1 coordinate 588,701, forward strand.
TTTTCCCCACTTTTCTAATTTTTTAAATTTCCATAATAGAGTTAAAAAGGCAATCTGAAAAGTTGGCCAACAAACATTTTAATAATAGTTAACCTCCCTAGTGATCAAAGAAATGCAAATTAAAATGACAAGATACAACTTTCTACCTATCAGATTGGCAAAGTTATAAGAATGTTAAGACTCGGTGCTGGCAAGGATGAAGGTAACAGGCATTTGTGTATCCCTGGTTTACTTGGTACGATCTTGATGTCACTATACGCCAAAGCATCTTGGCAATACGATTAAAAAGCATTAAATTTCTGGGTGCTCTTTACCCCAGGAATTCTGCTTCTAGTAATTTATCTAAAGAAAATGATCAAACAAGCATACAAGATATCTGGTCAAAAATGTTTATTACACTGTAATCATAACAGCAAAAAAATTTTTAAATAATTTAAATACATACCAAAAAAGAAATGGCTTAAAGACATATGTATACATACAGAGCCATTAAGAACTATGATGCAGATGTATATTTATTAGCATAGAAAGAAGTGTCATATATTTATCAAGAAGGAGAAAATCAAGTTTTAAAGGCTATGTATAGTAAGACACTTTTTGTTTTTTTTTTTAATGTAGAAAGAAAAACTTAATTAACAATGGCTATCTTTTGATGGTGAAAACATGAATTATTTTTATTGCCTTTCTTTTACTTAATTTTTTTATTTTTTGAAATACATTTGAGTTGTTTTTGAATTCTAAAAATGAGTTTCTATGTGATTAAAGTAACTGTTGCCTGATAAAATGACATGATATCTGAAATCTACTCCAATGTCATCTAGGGTTGGGCCATGAATGAAATAAATTTGGCCAGGAATTGAGCACACTCGAAGCTAAGTGACTGGGTTTCTAGGGGTTCATTTTACTTTGGTGTCCACTCTATATATGTTTGGAATTTTTTATTTTAAAGTTTTGCTTTGTTTTGTTTCTCAATAATTTTTTCCAGTACAAAACGACATCTTACTATCTCTGGTCTCTGCTCCTCCCACAGCACACCCCCAGGGATCGCAAAGAGCCAGCATTATGCTCAGAGACACTAATACTGTCCGATATTTTGATTATTAAAATGGCTCACCTCTCCTGTGAACATAAAGACATTGAGTAGAAAATAGTCCTCCTGTGAGATTCCCTTCTGCCCGCCTTTTCTACCTGCACAAGATATCTGCCTGGGGCCAGGGGTACAGACCTCAAACATGAGCTAATTGGCCCATGAAAGAGATAATCTCACAGTCTCAGCATCTTCGTCAGTCTGATTCATGTGTCACCCTAGCTGTGATGGCTGGTCATTGCTCCCTCCTGCATGGGACCATCTTTGTCTCAGGTGAAGGAAATATGAAGAGGTTAGTGGGTAGGTTTGGCATTCCCAGCCTGAAGATTGGTTCTTCTCACTTGGCTACTGCCTGATGCTTTCTCATCCAGCCATATTACAAATAAGACTGCTTTAAAAATGAATAGTTTTCTGGATAGTCTCCTTGAAAGATTGAATTCTCCTCCCACACTTTGAGTCACTTGGAGATTATTAATAGCAGAGGTCAGCAAACGATAGCCCATTTGGCTAAATTTGGACCACAATCTATTTTTCTATGGTCCATGAGTCAAAAATGGTTTATCCATTTTAAAGAGTTGGAAAATATCAAAAGAATAATGTTTTGTAACACATAAAATTAAATTCAAATTTCAGTGGCCATAAATACAGTTTTGTTGGAACAAAAGCCACACTTAATTTAAATATTGCCTGTGTCTGATTTCTCGCTATAAGGACAGAGATGAATAGTTGCAGTAGAGTCTATATGGTTCGTGAGGCCTAAAATATTTACTGTCTGGCCCTTTAGAAAAAAAAGTTTGCAGACTTCCATCTACACAGGCTTGATGGATGTTCTCCTAACACTGATTCCTTCTTGTCTAATAGAGCTGAACTGCAATGTGACACATTGCCAGTAGGTGAAGGTGTCCGCCACAGATCAGCCTGAAACCATCGGATTTGAAGCTCAGGGTTTTAGACAATTTATTCACATGTTCGATAAAGATGTAATGAATGTTGACTTGGGCCACATACAGTGTTAATTTCTGGATTGATAGCAGCACACAAGCAATTAAAAACCTCTGCTTTGGGGTCTACTGTGAAGAGAGGTGACCACAAACAAGATGAATAATACCCAGCATGCCATGGGGCATTAAGTACTTTAGCGAAAAACAAAGCCGGGCCGGGAATACAGAGAATCAGGGAAGGTGAGGGTGGTGATTTTAAATCGGGTTAGGAAAAACTTCATTGAGGTAGGTAATATTTGAGTAAACATTTAAAGGAGGTGAGAGAGCAAGTCATGGCTATTTCTAGGAGAAGAAGTTTCCAGAAACAGCGAATACGAAGGTCTTGATATGCACTGTGCCCATCGTATTCAAGGAATATCAAAGGCAGTGAGTAGTAGTGATTTAGGTCAGGGAGGCAAAGGATAGAAAACAGAATGTAGGGGGCCTCCTAGGCCATATTAACGATGAGGCTTTTATTCACAGCACAACAGGAAAGCAGTGGAGGATAACAGCAGAGAAGTAACGTCATCTGACTTTCAACTCCTTATCAAATATCTGAAATGTTTTACAATGACAAATTAGACATGCCTTTCATTTTATTGTGATTTCTTAAGTTTAAAAAAGATTTAACATGTATGAGAACAAGTATAAAAACTGGAGTAAATGGGAAAAAGCACATCGGTGAGTGTTTTCGTTATCCATTGCTGCATAACAAATCGACCCAAAACTTAATGGTGTAAAAGAACATGAATGATTGGTTATTTCCTGTGATTCTGTGGGTTGAGTGGGACCAGGTGGGCAATTCTGCTTTTCTGGCATCGATTGAGAGATCACTCATTGAGCTGAACTGGACTGGAAGGCCCAAGGCTTCGCTCACATATCTGGAACTTCATTGTTCCTTCATCTGGCTTCTCTTCATGGCTAGCTTGGGATTCTTCACAGCATGATGGTCTCAGGGTGTAGGATTTTATGGAGAAGAGCAGAAGGTGCCAGAACTCTAGACTCCGTAACTGGTACGGCCTCACTTCTGTCACGTTTTATTGGTCACAGCAACTCAAAAGCCAACCCAGGTTCGAGAATAGGAGAAAAGAAATCCCACCTAGTGATGGTTGCTTAATGGGGTGAGCAGCGTGTATGTACCTGATGTGGCCATCTTTGGAGACTATCAGAGTGGTCAAGACACACTGATTCTCCCCACATGGATCCACAAAACTCTTGGGGTGCCCTCTGCTCCTTTTGACCACTGTACATGCATGATACTGATAAGTATGATTGATTAACTTTATGTTCTGGTATGGTCAGAGTTCCCAAGTCTTGAAAATCATCCTGGACATGGTTCCATAGTGTAGCAGTTAGCACGTCTGCTTTACACACAGAAGGTCCTAGGTTCGCGCCCCAGTGGAGCCATGGTCCATGGTCTACGGCCATGCCCTAAACAAGCCCGATGTCTGATCTCAGAAGCTAAGCAGGCTCAGGCCTGGTTAGTACTTGGATGGGAGAACACCTAGGAAGACCAGCTGCTATAGGCATTAAAAAAAAAAATCATCCTGAGAAGCACCCCGAGCCCTACACCCGCAGAGCCCATGTTCACGTTCCTCCTTACCTCTGTATGCCTCGCTGCCCCGCTGAGCCTCCTCTGAGCCTCCTCTGAGCCTCCTCGATGTTCTCGGACAGTGTCACACTTTTGCAGGCAACTGGGCTAATCCCAGAAAACAGGGTGGTGGTGTGGCATTCTGCAGCATTTTAGGGAATGTGATACAGCAGAAAAAGCCAAAGCCAAGCACACTGGCCAAATGTGCACCCCAGCCATGAGGCTGCCCGCCTCCCTAGAAGGAAAAGACATGGAGAACTAGGTGTTTAAATTAGAGGATGAGGTGTTTAAATTATCTCTGGACTTTAAAAACAAAACCAAAAGTTTGGGGGGTTTTTTGGAAATAATTTTAGATTTACAGAAGAGTTACAAGGACAGTACAGAGCCTTCCCATAGACCCCTCACCCAGCTTCCTCTAATATTATCATCTTACATAAGCCTGGTATATTATCAATACTAAGAAATTAACATTAGTGCAGTACTATTAACTAAAGCACAGGCTTATGCAGATTTCCCGAGTTTTCTTACTAATGAGATTTTTCACTAATGGCCTTCCTCTGTTCCGGAATCCCACATGACATGTGGTCGTCGTATCTCCTTGGTCCCCTCCAGTGTATGACAGTTTCTCAGTGTTTCTGCGGCTTTCGTGATCTTGACACTTTTAGAGTGGTGGTTAGCTGTTTTTATGGAATGCCCCCGAATTTGGGGTTGACTGATGTTGTTTCATAATTAAACTGAGGTTATAGAGTTGGAGGAGAATACAATAGAGATGCTGCACCTTTCTCGTTGCCCTGTGTTTGGGTCACGTGACATCCACCTGTCTTATGACTTGTGAGGTAAACTTACATAGTCACATCAGTCAATGTGGTATTTGTGACGTTTCCTCACTGTCAAGTTAATACATTTCCCTTTCCATTCTCTCTTCCTTACAGTCCATATTCAAGGGGAGGAGAATGGAGCTTAGAGGGGGAGGAACCTCTGAGCTTTTAAAAATACACTGCACACTGGGGCAGGGTTGCCAGGAGCAGGGAGGGCCCCAGCCCTGCCCACTGACTTGCTGGTGACCTTGGGTGAGTCACTCCGTCTCTCAGATCTGGGATTTCCCTCCCTCTTGATGGCATGCCTGCCCCGCAGCTGTCTCCCAGGAGCCTTAGGAGCTTTGGGCGGGTAAAACTTTGAGCTGCTGGTGTACAGATCAACTGGGAGACCAAGGGCTCTTGTTTGTAACAGCTGGTGTCCCGTTCCTGGTCTGTAAGCGTTTCCTAACCCTGATACCTATCAGCCCCACGACAGGAGCACCCCCTAAACGTGACAAGGCCATCACTACTTTTATAAAATGGTCTCATGCTAACAGGGGCTAGGTGTAGAAGGACATACTCCAGGGAAATACTTTTATAAAATGAAACATTATTTTGTAAAGTAAATAAGTCCCTTTAAGAATTAGTCTTTTTGTATAAAGTCACCTTTCGTTTATTGGATTTGACTTAAACCCAAGATCTCAAAGAATTCCTTCAAAGTGCACACTCTCTCTATGCAAATGATTTTGAACAGATAGAATGTTTTCTCCGTTGATGGTGATGAGTTACCTTAGATTGTCGATGAGAGGAATTATTTCAAGTCCTTGGAGGTAGACTTTTCTAGTGGAGAATCCTGGCTAACCTGTATTTCTGACACTTGACACTAGGGAGGACTCAACGCCCAAATGATGGCTGCTTGGTGAGTTTAGCTAAGACGTGGGCGGTGAGCTATTTTTTTCCTGGAGGTAGGTGTGTCTGCTGGGATTGGATGTCCTCCTTCCTACCACTCTCCCTGAGCCACCATGACAGGGCACACACACGTTGCCCTGCCCAACTCGAGAACATCATTCACATGGGTTCGGTCACATGACATCCCCGTGTCTCACCTGTAGAGAGCGTTGCTAAACTCACCCAATCGCGAACCCAGGGTCTAGTCCTCTGATGAGCCTAGAGCAGGGTGATACAGAGCAGGGATATAATTTGGCCAGGACTTGGATGTTAGCTTCAAATTCAGCTCCACAGTCTCTGAAGTTCTGTGACAAGATGAAAGAAGTCATTCATTCTGTGTCTTTTTCTTGGGGCCACAACTGGACTACACAGTCCAGGTGATATGCAATAACGCACCTTATAAATCCTCTAATTGTCTTGAGAATGGCACAATTACCTGGGTTGTGTTTGGGGAAGGGTGTTATCAGGTGTTTCTTTGTTAAATGTAAAGAGATAAGATAGACAAGAACTTTTAGGACACCTTTAGCATTCCTTCATGTTATCTACAGAGAACCTCAGAAACGGAAGGAACCCAGTGTATCTCTCAGCCTCAGAAAGGCTCAGGCCGAGAAAGCCCACCCCACTCTCCCAGCTTCTTGCTCCTCAGAGCCAGCTTTGCTCTGCTGTCTCTGTTTCTAAGCAGTTCCAATCCCTCGCCTTGACCGTGCCTCCCCCTAACTGCTAAACTCTCCCTCTTTCTTTCCTGATTATCTAATTCAGAACTCTAACACTCAGTTTAATCATTTCAGTTTAACCAAGTTTAACTTAGGACTGTCTCTTTGATGAGGAGGAGGTGCCACCTTCTTATCCCAACCCATTTCTGTTGCTGTGCCCTTTCTTGTTCAATGAAGTGTGATATAGAAGTGCATTATTTTTGCCAGTTCAGTATCCAGTCCCCTTTCCTCCGGTAAAAGATCTAGTTTTTCTTAAGTAAACTCTCTCTCTCTCTCTCTCTCTCTCTCTCCTTTCTCTCTTGCCTCCCAGCCCTAGTCCCGAAAAGCACATGTGAGCCAGGCCAATCAGCAAGCCCCCTTCCACTGGTTAAATGCTTGGTTCAGGAGCTATCAGAATCATCATATAGAAATGGTCCACCCAGGAGTGGAGCCGTGTCAGGGGAAAGCGGAGGAAAGAGCACAGAGTCACTAACAGAGACGAAGGCAGTGTCAGAGACTCTGGATTCAGCTGTGCCTGAAGTCAGAATTCTACTGTGTACATTTCGGTATTTAAGCCTATACGTTTCTCATCTGCTTTAGCCAGTTTGGTTTCTACCATTTGCAATATAACGTTCTTTGCAGGCAGGAGTCACGTCTTATTTATCTTGACATTCTATTCATGGCAAGGACAGAGTTTTGTATATAAGTGTGTGTGTGTGTGTGTGTGTGTGTGTGTGTGTGTGTGTGTGTGTGTAATAAATAGTAAGTGCTTCACAAAGGGTTACTGCTGATACAGGGGGAAATATGCTAAACCAGCCAGTCCAAAGGGGGTAAGTTTTAGTTTAGGAAAGCCAAACAAATCAGAATGTTGCTTTGTTGCTGTTGTTGATGTTTTTACCTCTCACCCAAGCATACAGAGGTCAGGGAGGTCGCCCACAGCCCTGGGTGCTACTCTTTATTTCCCTGCCCCTCCATCCTGCTCCTCTGAATTATGGCTTCTTCATGAAGACTGTGGGCTCTAAGTTCAGGCGGCCTGGCTCCAAATCCATATTTCACTGCCTTTAAGACCCGCATCCTTGAATGAGGCACTTAGTATTTCCAATCTTCAGTTTCTTCAAATGTAAACTATGAAAAATAATAGTGCCTATTATCTCTTGGGTTTTGATGTTGATGAAATGAGCTGTGCCTCATATCTCGAAAGGGCTGACTTAATGTTATTATTATAATTCTTAAAACATCAACCTCTCTTCCCATCTGAGCCCTTTGGCCTTCCCCTGTGGCCTCCTAGGTGGGACTTGGGAGCTGGACCCTCCTGTGAAGGGCAGGAACGGTGTGAGAGTTGGGAGAGAATCGGCTGAAAGAAAAGTAGGGAACATCCAGGTCATGGCTAAAGAATATCTCAGGTGTGCATAAGTGCAGCCAGTCTCTACCAGGAATGAGGATGTCACATGAACAAACGGCTGTACAGGTCTGTTGTTCTTCTTTATGGCCGGGGGATTAGCAGAGAGAACCTGAGCTCTGGAGCAAGTCTGACAGTCCATATTCTGGCTCTGGTCCTTCACAGCTCTGACCTCTCTGAGCCTCCGTTTTCTCACCTGTGAAATGGGGGTATTTCACCAGCTTCCGTAAGGAAATCATTTAGAACAGTAGGTTCTCAGGTCGTTATTCTACAAGGGTGTTTTGAAACTAATCGATGCTGTGACACGTGACAGAGTGAGTGAACAGTGCACGCACGTACTCTACCCTTCTGGGCCTTAGATTGATGAGCAAGGGAGTTATCAGTCAGCAAATCTAATAAAATAGGGTGAGTAATTTGAGAGAGAAAAAAAAACACACAAGGAACTGAAGACTTTGTAATGGGAGATGCAGCATAGTTTACACTGTTAGGAAGCAACTGAAGGAAGAAGGGCTGACATGGAGCAGAGAGTGAAATGGAGAAAAACGAGAGAGCTGCGGAGTGTGGGACACTAAGACCATTTCCCCGACACCCATTCTGCCCTGCGCTTTGAGCGGCATCCCCCTCATCCCTAGCAACAGGTATATTCAGCCCCTTAGCAGCGTACTTGAATGAGGTAGCCCAGACTTAAGCCAAACAGCACATTGCATTCTCTTGGCCATAGCAGTTAATTAAGGATGGTACAATGAGAACAAATAGAAAGACTTTCTCCCCTCTGGCTATGATCTAAAAAGCTTTATTTATTGTTGGAAGCCACCTTATGGCCATGAAGGCAACCATGCTGAGGACAAAGCCAATACATCATAGAAGACAAAGCTAAGAGAGCCGCAGAGCCAGAGCCCTGATCAAACTGTACTTGAAAGCCACTTACCACCAGTCTTTTGACTGATCCATGAGCCAATAAACTCCTTTGGTTGTTTCAGCCAGCTCGAGCTGAACTTTCTGTTATTTTCAATGTGATACCCATAGGAAGAGTAGTTTGAAAAGTAAGGAGTAAGTACATCAGTGCCTGATGATATCAACATGTCAAGCAAGACATAGACGAAAAAAGCGTCCATTAGATTTAGCAACATGGAGGTCATTTGTGACCTAGGTGAGGTCAGTTTCGCAGTGGGGGCGAAGTGGCAGGAAGAAGCATGTGCGGGCTCTGCTAGACAGCTAGGTAGGCAGAGGCCCCTAAAGCCATGAACCTTTGACTGTTTTGAGACAACTCTAATATCTGTCACTACAGAAAGATTGAATTTTTAAGAGTTCAGATTTTCTGTCTTACTGTCCCCACTGTCCATCAAAACATTCTCTCCTGAATCCTTTAATTATTTAGGTTCTGTGCTGTCCTGTAGGATTAATTTGTTTTGTTTTTATTAAAATTATTGGAATAACATTGATTAACAAAATCAAGTAATTTTCAAGTGTACACTTCAATAACATATCATATATATATGAGTGTGTATTTGTGTGTATATGTGTGTGTATGTGTGTGTGTGTGTGTGTGTATATATATATATATATACAGATATGTATATATATATGTGTGTGTGTGTGTGTGTGTGTGTGTGTGTGTGTGTGTGTGTCAATCTTTGTGTGTTTACCACCCAAAGTTAGATTTCCTTTCGTCACCAAATATTTGAGCCCTTTTACCCCTACCTACCTGTAGGTTTAATTTGGAAAGAACAGAATTTAGAGTAAATTGCATAAGAGGCTTCTAGCACAACTGACTAGCTGAATTTAGTTTTGGCTTTTTCCCTCTTAGGTAGTTATTCTTTCTCATTTATTTGGGGGCAGGGAGTCCCACAGGCATTGGAGAAGTAGATTAAAACCAATGACCCACCTTTAGGAGAGAAATGCCCAAAATTGTGTGTACATTTCTAAGGTTTCATGATTCCTGTGAAGCCGTGAGACCCTGTGTGAGACCCTGCCCAAATACTCTGCACTTTGCAAGCTCCAGTGAATCAAATGCGTGAGACCCTGCCCAAGTACTCTGCACTTTGCAAGCTCCAGTGAATCAAATGCGTGAGACCCTGACCAAGTACTCTGCACTTTGCAAGCTTCAGTGAATCAAAGTTTACTTATGTGGCATCCTGTTCTGATGAATAAAGGATTCCAACCCATCAAACTAGTTCCTTCTTCCTGCCAGTCCTCCTAGAATGCCAGTTTCTCCTCTAGCCTTCAGAGGGTAATCAGGGAAGGGTTTTATAGCTTTATTACCCTGTCAAAACTCACTCAGGCCCATGTCACCTCTCCTGGTCCTTCTCCCAATCTCTTTTCCCCAGGGCACCAATCTCCAGTCACCACCTTGGTAAAGGCTTTGGATTCAGGAGGTGTGTATATGGTTGTCACTTTCATTCATTCACGCCTTTACTCGGAGGCTCCTACCTGCATAGTGAGCCCCAGTTCTCAGACATGTGTCCACACAGCCCCTGGAAACCACTTGGATTAGAAGGTGGTGAAGATATTCGAGTCTTAGACATGACCTGCCACTAACACCTTCCTTACCTCGATTTTTCTCTTTAAGAAGACTCATCAGCATAAAAGAATTCACACGTCCCAAAGTGCTGGTTTCAGCCGAATGCAGGGACTCACAGGTGAGAGGTGAAGAGCTGTAAGATATGAGGACAGCTCTGGCTGTCTGGCCTGGAGCAAACTCCTTTGCCCTAATGGTGCATACTTCCCACCTAAGCTGAAGAAAGGGGTCTAAAATGTTTTGTGTTGACCTCTGTTAGCACTTCTAATTATGCCCTGATTGTTTGCATACCCGCCAGTCATCCTCACCAGCTCCTTGAGGGAGTGGCCATGAATAATTCACCCTCGTGCCCTGCAGAGTTCCAACAGATCATAACATCTACAAGGATAAATGTGGACTGAGCCGGCCTTGCTCTGAGAATGTAGTTCTGTGCTGTCTGTGCATAGTTCCCTCACAACACTATGCCGGACCATCTCTCAATAACCCCAATTAATTTTTTTTAACTTCTCATTTTGAAATAAGTCCAGACTTACAGAAAAGTTTCAAAATTAGTCAAAAGAATCCGAATATTATTTACCCAGTACCCCTTAATGTTAACATCTTGAGTAAACCACAATAAAATAGACCAAAGTAGGAAACTAACACTGATACAATCCTACTAACTAATCTACAGACTGTATTCAAATTTCACCAATTATACTGCTACTGTACTTTTTCTGATACAGAATCCAGAATCTCGTGTTGCATTTAGTTGCCATGTCTCGGGTTTCCTTTCATCTGAGACATGCTCATTCTTTCTTTGTCCTTTATGTCCTTAACACGTTTCGTTTTGTAGATCACAATGGAGTTGGTGCCAAAACATTTGTAACACGTGGAAGGTGAGAAAAAAAATACGAATGAAACTCAGATTAGGTTGCATATTTAACTTCTTTAAAGAGTATTGGTCAGTTAGTTATTTCTAGAATATCCCAGTATTTGGGTTGGTCTGTTGTTTCTTCAAGATTAGATTCAGATTACTCGTTTGGGGCAAGAATACAGAGAAAGCAATGCAATGCTATTTCAGAGCATTATACTGAGTGGTACATGATGTCAAATATTTCATCACTTGGAATGTCAACTTTCATCATCAGATGAGATGCTTTCTGCCAGGGTTCTCTACCATAAAACTACCACTTTCCCCTTTGTAATTAATAAACATCCTATGGAAAAATACTCTGAGACTATCTAAATGCCCTGTTTTTCATCAGACTTTGGCCCACACATTGCAGCATCTATTGGTGATCTTTGCTTAAAAATAATTACTACCATGATGTTTGCCAAATACTGATTCTCTATTTCCAAATTTCTTTCTACGTTGAGAACTGGAATTATGCTATAAGGAAGATCTTTCCTCTTCTCCCTATTATTTACTTATTTAATTATTTACTTGCACCAGTATGGACTCCAAGAATATTAATTTCATTTTTTAGGTGAGAAAAGTGAGGCCAACAGCTATTAGACGAGGTACACAGGGCTACAAAGCTAGGAGGAGGGAGAACCAGGATTTAGTCTTGGGCTACCTGAGTCCTTAACTAACACATTCTTCTTCCTGACAACATCGATCTTGTAACTTAGCATAGTTACTTACCTCTTTGCTTTGCTTACTGGAAAGTTCAAATTCAAAACCACCTTTAGTAACAGTGCTGGTTCTCACAACATGCAAACTTTGCCTCCAACATCCTCATTTCATTATATCCTATTTCTCTCTTGCTCCTGTCTTTATCTATATTTTATTTTGTTTACCATATTTTTGTTTGTTTGTTTCCTCATGAATCACTTTAAATCCCTCTTTCGGAGAAAATTTGTAATAAAAAAGCATATCTCTGAGACTAGATCATGGTAGGTCTTTTATTATTGTTTGAAGTGAATCATTTCGATTGCTGGGAGAGTGTCTCTTGACAATGGTGTCCATGGCGTGGTCCTTGAGACTTGTCCAAGTAGTTAAATTCACATGATATTTGGAAACACACACTTTCTCTCTGTGCTTCTAAATAAATGAGGGTGTCCAGATGGGGTTATCAGAGAACATAACTATGACAGCCATATACCAAGTGCTGAATATCTGAAGTTGACATATGGAGAAACCATTTTTAATGATGACCATGCATCTTTAAGATAAAACTCCAAATACCTCGTTCTGGGGCATTGTTTGAAGATTAAAGGGTTTCCAAGGCAAGCAGTGAGCTCTCTGAGGCTCCATACAGTATTCATGCCGAAGCCTCCAGAAGATGTAATACCATGGCAATTGCAGGGTGTGCCAGTGTCACCTGAAAGATGCAGGTGGTAAACCTACGTGCTTTGCTTCCCAGGATCTATTTTCTCTATTTCTTGGACGTGTATTTAAAGTTCCTTAGAAATGCATCTCTCTTCTACTCTCAGCTGAATTCACCCATAGCTCCAGGGTTTTATACCAATAAGCCTAACCCAACCCCAACCATAAGAACTGGTTCAGGTATGGGCAGGTAGCAAACCCAGATTCAGGGAAATGACAGCTAGCTCCTGAGGTCTTCTAAGAGAGAAAAACTTATCTCCTTCATGGAACTTTATGGAAGAAAGGCTCTCTCTTCCTCCAATGATGGGTTAAGGATGTGATGTCAGGAACCAGTGCAGCCATATTGTGATCCTGAGATGGAATTTGCCTGAGAATGAAAATAAACCAGAGAACTGAAACTAAGAAATGGAAATATAATCTGGGCTGTGACTCTAGCTCCATCAGAAGCCAGATTATTTCCTAATTGTTACAAGAGCCAGTGAATTGCCAATTTTTTTTTTTATTATAACAGTTAGGATAGAGTTATCTATCATTTGCAAATAAATGGTAAAACTAGATGGACCAAAAGTCTGACTTGGTTTCAGAATCACTGGCTGAGTTTAATAAATGCACAGATGCTCAAAGGTTCTGAGTGTTTAATAAACACCATCAATGATTCTTGTGCATAACCAAGCCTGGGAATCAGCAATCTCTGCTCATACACATTAAGATTGACCATTAGTTGGTCCTCAGACCTCGGTGTGGCCCTTCTACTCCCTTCCCTCCCCCTCTCCTCTGCCAGGTGAGAGACACCCAGGGGGGAGGCCTGGCCCCAGCACCCAAGCTTCAATGCCTTCTATTTATATGGGAAATTGCTTGCATTTTCCTAGTTAGCGTCAGATCTGCCGTTTGATGTTAATGAGTTTGTGAACCCAACAAAAACATAAAAGACGAGGCCCTTCCATAGAGAGAAAATAGAAAATAAAGTGCCATCCAGAATGGGACAGGCTTGAAATCCGCCTGGAATCTCACCAGCCCCTTCCTCTGTCTTCCCAACGGGGCCCCTTTCATCCAACTGAAGAAATCAAGATAAAATACCATCCTTGTGACGATCCTGCAAAACCAAACTGATCTGATTTGTCCAGACAAAGAAAATGAGGAATTTGGCTGATCAAAGTGGGCGCAGCTCCCCGCTTCGACTTCTCCCACCCCATTAGGCCTCCCGTAGACAAGAGACACAAATTTCTCACCCATCAGTGATACTCCCATACTTATTTTCAAACAGCCCCTCGCATCCTGGTGCAAATCTTCGCTGTCTCATAATAACCCACTTTAGGACATGGATGTTTCTGATCTGATATTATTAGATGGAAAGTGGCCGCTTTCTAATCTGGAGAGAGGCAGGGGCATTTGTAACTGCTAGAATCAAAGGCCCAGTCTCTTCTGTTCCTAATTATCAATAGTGTTTTATAATCTTATTAATATTGATACACAGTATACTGAAGATCTGTTAAGGCGTAATGTATGTGGAAGATAATTAACAAGATCCGAGTCAGATCAATCGCCTATTTGACAGCCAACGGTGTGTGGCTTATAAATTATACATATTCTAGGTATTGCTCAAAATGTTTAAAGTTTCAGTCCAATCCTTCCCATCCAGCGCTGGGGGAAAGCATGAACCTAAAGGTACTGTCCCCAGCCTATTGGAGCTTCCCGTGCACATGCGAGACTCACTCTTGCTGAAGAATCAAAGGGCTCCATTAACCGCCGAGATCTACACACCGCATAAAAACACACCCTCTCCTTGTAAAGTGCAGAAAAACAAAAGGTGAAATCTTGTAAGAAAAGAGATGATTAATAAAAGGAAGGTAATTCGCCTTTTGATTTCTGGAAGAAGGTAACAGTGGGATGTTTCAAACGGCAGAACTGATTTTTCCTGCCGGCGCTAGTCTGTAAGAGGGTGAGGTGTCGGGTTGCAATAATTACATGGAATAATCCCAATTAAAGTGTGTGTTCGAGTAGTTCGAAGAGCTTAAAATCCCCTGGTCAAGTACAGTGTGTGTGCACGTGTGTGCACACGTTTGCACACGTGTATTGTAAAGGCAGTGGACATTATTTTCCCTCTCAGCATCCCTTTTAGGGACAACCCATCCCCCATGCAACAGTAATCCCATTCAGGCCACGGGGTTCAGCTGGGGCTGACCCTACAACCTTCCCCAGGGGCAGGCACATGACCCAAGCTGGTCAATCAGAGTCCTTCTCAGGATTTATTTTTCAGAGCTATTGGAAAAGACGGTGCAATTTCCCAATGGGGTTTTAAGCAGGAAGGTATATGAGTCTCCTACTGCTGACAGTCACTTTGCCATAAGGCAAAGAGGTTGCCTGAGCAATCAGAGGGAAGCACAACCAAGCCATGATGAGAACTGAGTCCCGCTGGCATCATTTGAACTCCTGGATGCAGCTGCACCTGAAGTTCACACCCAGGCTCCCAATGACATGAGTCAATCATGAATTCTCCTTCCTGCTTAAGGCAACACAAATTGGGTTTCTATCACTTAACTCACGAAATTCTAGATCAAGGCAAGATTTTTGGCCCCGCTTCTTTCCACAAGAGGGATGAGAAAGTTAAGTTAAGAACTCAGGTTCAGAAGTCAGAAATAAAGACGAACCGCAAAAAATATAGGGCGCAGCAGGATCGGCACGACAACAGGAATGCAATGAGGCACCCTTGAACTGGTGCTGAACCTTTCAGAATCTCCTAGCCTCCATCGTTTAAGTGGGGAGACTGTGGCCTTCTACCATAGAGCTTACAGCCCCCATCGGAAGGCAGGCAGGGTCCCAGAGAGTCCCCAGCAATCAGTGTCCTAGCTTGGGCTGAAGGAGGTCATAACTCCAAAGAGAGAGCTCCAGGAGCCTGGACACTCCTTGGGATTGGTGATGGGCCATTGTGAGGACACTCCTTGACTCTGGGCTATCCCACACATTGTGGTGCTAGGTTCGTAGAGGATGACCACGGTGACACAGGGAAGCCTCACCTTTGTCACTGGCCAGGTTCTAAGAGCAGTGTTAAGGGCAAGGTCACTGCTGGAGGAGAGTGTGCTGCTAGCCTCTACAGGGCCTTGGCACACATTAGAAAAAAACCACCCACTTTGGGTAGACGAATTAGAAAGATTCCCTAGCAACTAGGTACATCCTCTGGACAGAAGAATCAACAGCAGAGCGCAGGGCTGGGAAAGAGAAGCTTGAACAGGATTGTAAGCCTCACCTGCCCCATTAGCTGACACCCTGTGCAGTGTGTAAACTGGACAGTGGTATGTGGTAGAACTGAGATTTCTCAGTCAGCCTCCCTCAGCTGACTGATCGACTGGCTACGCTTCCTGTCCTCTGTAAAGCATCCCGGGGTATGCGTGCCCATGATGCTCTGAATGCTCAGGGTGACTAGGCTGCTTTCTAGTGTGTCCACGCACTTCTGCGTCCCCAGCTGAGATGAATGCTTCCTGTGAGTCCATGAGGTTTGTACTCAAACCTGTTTGTGCTGCTACATTGCAATCATCCAAATTAATTTTAAAATGTGGTAACCAATGAAGTAGAAATAAGAAAAGAGAGCCTTGTGATTTCTATGAAAACTGAATGAATACCTTGGAAAGATAAAGGCAAGTTGCTAAAAAAAAAAAGTGCTTAAAATTAAGCAATCTTTTGGAGGTGATGACAATGCATTGGTTTTATACAACTGTATAAAACTGTATGCAACTGTTAAAACTCATCGAATCGTGCACTGTAACTAGGTGCAGTATGTAATATGTAAATTATTTCTCCATAAAATAGATAAGTAAAAGATTAAGTGCAAGCGAGGTGATATAAAAGATTAGGGAATATAAAACATAAAATTTCTCAAAGAGTCGTGCATTCTGATTGTTCTGCAAGTGACTTTAAGGTCTCACTTTAAGATCTTCACTTAAAAAAAAAAACCCACAACTGGAAATTGTAAATGATGTGCAGTTGGCTTAGGCGAGAAAAAGAAGCTGGAACAGCAAAGAGCAGACCCAGACCCCAAGAAAAGCCTTCGTTCTACATAAAAAGATTGGCAAAGAAAATGTACACTTACCGTGTTTAAATTTTTCAAAGTGTTTAAACTTTGTATAATGTATCTATGTATTGTTTTAGAAAGATTCCCCATTTCAGCTGACTTTTTTTGTGATTAACTACTAACTTCTGGCCAGATCCCACCTTAGAACAAAGTTTCCATAGTGATCCTTGTCACCCCAAAGTTCCCCAAAATCATCCTTACAGCGTGCAACAGTGTCATATTTCAATAAACCCAGCACAATCTATTTTTCTTCCTTTCCTCCCTGGGGAACAAATTGCTGTTTCTTCACTTGAGCTTGGCATCAGGAGAGGGTTGCACAAAAATCTGGCTCACCCCTCAGTGTGGTGAGATGCTCGCGCCATGGGCGGCCTTTGACCGAGCACAGGCTCACGCGGCAAAATGCGATCAGCTACGTATGTAAGTTGCCTGCTCTCTCTGTCTCGTGCTGTCTGTCTCTCTGCTGCTGAGTCATTATAATGATAATATAATTTAAATTACATAATTTGAACCCACCACATTTCCACTTATACATGTGGTCAGAGTATCCTTCCCAGTTCTTTTCTTTCTCCCTTCCAGAGAATTATTATCTCCCTCCTGTGGTGTCACAGGGGGCACTCTGCTTCTCTGCCTTAACGTGGAGCTGAACCACTGATTTGGCCAGTGCACACGTGGCATGAGCAGAACTAAATGTGTTTGTGTTTCTGGCTTGCCATCTTTTATTTCTGCCGTATGCCGTGAAAAGAACATACCCTGAGAAGCCAAGAAGGATAAGAAACACATGAGCAAACCTAGACCTCACCCACTGCCTGGGACCACGTCAATTCACAGCCTGGAGCAAGCTGCCTTGGCTATGTAACCATGAGCCAAACACACACACACGTTTGTTGTTGTAAGCCATGGAGACTTAGGTGACATTTGTTACACAGCAGCATTGTCGAGTGAAAACATGACTGATACGGGGTGGTAGTGGGGTGGGGCAGGGAGTGGTAGTATTAAAAAGCTTCTAGTCCAACCCATTGATTTTACAGATGAAATTATTTACTGACTCTGTGGTACTGGACTGCACAGTTTCTGGCCTCAGTTCTTCCATGTGTAAAATGAAAATGCAGTACGTGTCTTACTCAGCTCTCAGGGATGTAATAAGGATAAAATAATAGCTATGAGAAAGTTCGCCTAGTGTCACAATCACCATAATGCTGCTATGAACTCTAAACCGTCGATAGCTCCCCACTGCCCACAGAATACAGCCAGGATTTCTCATCATGGCTCGCAAGTCCCCTGTGTCTGTCCCTGCCTGCCACGACCACTTCTTCTCACAACACCCACACATCATGTTGCAGACACTGCGATTATTTCCTACTCCCCAATCTGTCTCTGATCTTCCTTTGCTCCATGTCTTCTCTCACTCGGGCCCCTCCCTCTAGAATGCCTTTCCTCGTCATCTCACCTTTTGGAAACCTCCACTGTGTAACTCAACTATCGCATCCTCCAAGCGGCTTTAACCAATCCCTTTAGCTAAAAGTATGTCATTATTTCCTTCTGGGCTCTTAACACTTGGATTACAGGCATTGAACCCAAGTTCATCACCTAAAACAAGTGAAAATAAGCTTTCTGAGCACAAGGATCGATTGTTGCCTCCCATGGACACACCCACCAGTGAAGTGCTCAATATATATTCAGCGTTTATTGGTAACAAAACGAGGTATCTTACCCAAGCTCCAGGAAGCAAAGCTACGCTAGCCAACTATGATGGTGTAATTTGCTATGTTCTGGTGTACTCCACAGTGATAGAGAAAGGTACTGACACATCCAAATAACTGCCACTTATTGCATCTTTATTCCTGGGGCAGGACCTGCACACATTGTCCTATTTAAATCTTCCAACTTCTCTCTCTGGGAGGTCCTCCTTTAACATGTAGCAGAGATGCTATGCATTTTCCCTTTCCTCCTGGGTACTCAGCTAGATTACATTTCCCAGATTCCCTAGCAATGTGACTGGGTTCTGCCCAATGAAATGTGAGAAGAGGCAGTGTATGCACTTTCAGGCCAGGCCTATAAAACCTCTCCTGCAATGCTCCTTTTTTTCTGACAGTAAGTATAAAGGATCCAACCAGTGACCTTGAGAAGCCACCAAATGGGAAGAACTTGGTTTTATGAATCTGGCTCCAGGTGGAAGGCCACCTGCTGAATACTCCTGTATTGGATCATAATATGATTGTGAAATAAATTTCTGTTTGGTTTAGCCACTGAGATTTTACTTACGTGCAGCTGTTCCATGAAGAAACAGATTCAGGTTACATGACAGGCAAATTACCTAAAAATTGGGCCTGGGATTTTAACTCAAAACCTATCTATCTTGACTTCCTGTGATTCTAACTACTATACATACTGCCTCTCAGATAAGAAAGAACACAAACAGTTGAAACAAACCTCCTATTGGGGCAAAATCAGGGCTTTCTAAACCATGACTTCCTGTGGCTCTGGGTTGTTGCATCAGCAGAGGTCCCATGGGGTGGTTTTGTGAAATTGCTGAGTTGTTGCCTACTTTAAGGCAAGGGGGAAGCAGAAGAAAATGACAGGTATTGAATGCCTGCACATGCAAGGCACTTTGGACATATGTCAGCTCATTTACTCTCCACAATAACCCTCCGGGAAGGTATTATTGCCCTCAGGCTCAGAAAAGCTGGCGACTTGCTCATGGTTCTACTGCTAATGAGCAGCAACGCTTGAGATTCAAACCCATGTCCCTCTGATTCCAAGTCTAGTCCTGATATTTTCTATTACCACCCTTAGGAGGATCCTATTCCCGGATCCATTTCATTCATTCATTCATTCATACATTTAATGTTGGTTGGGTGCCTACTATGAGTCAAGCGCTCTGCTGGTCTCTAGGGATGAGGGCCAGGACCAGGTTGGTGTAAGAAGGGCATCTAGGGCACTAAATTTAAGGAGGCACTAATTGTCAGGTGTTCACTCTGCACTCCCAGAAAGTGAAGGCCTCCTTAAACTTTGTACCTCAGTCACCTGTCTTACTGCACCCTAGTCCCAGGCCTGATAGAGCAGTTAGCAAAATCAGACATAGGTTCTGCCCTCGGAGAGCTTACAGCTTAGAGTAGAAGACAGACAAGCAACCAGTATTCCACTTATTATTGTAAACCACCCCCAATGTACTACTGTAGTGCAGTAAAAACCACACCATTTTATTATACTCACAGTCTGTTGTCAAGAATTTAGACAGGCACAGAGGGGATGGTTTGTCTCTGCCCCACAATATTTGGGAATCCAGCTAGATGCCTGGATAGGACAGAGTGACTAGAACAGATCTAGACCTTCGTCATTCTCATCTGGCATCCTGGCTGTGATGAGCTGAGGGCAGTCCTTCAGCACTGTGCGAGGGTTTCCTGGACGGCCTAGGCTTCTGGTGAAAACAGTCACTAGTCTGCCCAGATCCACGAGGAAGGGACAGAGCCCCACCTTTCAATGAAAGGACAATCAAAGTGTTGGTGCTCATTTTTTAAAATCATCACAATGACAGAAATGAATGAATATATTTTCTATAGAAGAAAGGAATAAAAAAATCAATCTATTGAATGGGGGGAAATATTTGCAAATCATATATCTAATAAGGGGTTAATATTCAAAATATATACAGAACTCGTACAATGCAATAGCAAAAAGACAAACGATTCGATTAATAAATGGGCACAGGATCTGAATATTTTCCAAAGAAGACAAACAGATGGCCGACAGACACATATAAAGATGTCCAAAATCACTAATCATCGAGGAAATGCAAATGAAAACCACAATGAGCTATCACCTCATACCTGTTAGAAGGGCTGTTATCAAACTGGTAAGAAATAACAAGTGTTTGTGAGGATGTGGAGAAAAAGACACTGTGCATTGTTGGTGGGAATGTCAGTTGGTGCAGCCACGATGGAAAACAGTCTGAGCGTTCCTCAAAAAATTAAAAATAGAACTACCTTATGATCCAGCAATTCCACTACTAGGTTTTAACTGAAGAATCTGAAAACACTAATTTGAAAAGATATACGCACCCTCATGTTTATTGCAGCATTATCTACCATAGCCAAGGGATAGAAGCAACCTAAGTATCCATCGATGAATGAATGGATAAAGAAGATATAGTACATATATATAATATATAAAAGTTATATGTAAATATATATTAGATGTACATATAATAAATATATCCAAGAGAAAATTAGGCAGGTGGAAATCAAAATAAGAAGGAGCATCATTCTATGAAAATGTGTAACAGAGGATTCTTGTAGGGGGACTGAATTGATGACAGCAAAAATGCCTCATTCATTCATCTATTTATTCAACCAACAAACCAACATTTACTGAGCACCTCCAAGGCACCAGGCCCTCAGCTGGTCACTGCGGGGAATGGTTCTGCCTGGGGACAGGTGTGCAGAACTATCCCTGCTTTTTCGTGGCTTGTCATCTAGCCTAGCCCAACAGGTGGTGCTGACCCA
Source organism: Macroglossus sobrinus (assembly GCA_004027375.1). Taxonomy (NCBI): domain Eukaryota; kingdom Metazoa; phylum Chordata; class Mammalia; order Chiroptera; family Pteropodidae; genus Macroglossus; species Macroglossus sobrinus. The sequence goes on from PVKZ01000771.1 coordinate 609,592, forward strand.
TCACACAGAATCCATTCAGGTGTGTGCGTAAAATCGCGTCCTGAGTCACTCATGGGCGCTTGAGTGGAAAAGCGGCTGAGGGTGACAGAAACGCATAGCCCTTACCCCGGAGAACTTGTCATCGGTGCTGTCACCATCAGCAGCGCCACTATTATTATCATGGATGCATTGCAATTGATGGTATTTTGATATTTTTAACAAACCCTGGCGTTTGTAACGGGATCATGGGTTCCAAAGCTCTTTCATAGTCTCTACCTCACCTCAAACCTACAGGGCAGGAGAACAAGCATTTCTCATGCTCCCATTTTACGGATGAGAAAACTGAGCTCAGTGAGTTTACACCTAGGGTATGGCCCCAATAATACAACTAATGATGACAGTTTCAGGTTGGCCCATGCCTGAAAGGTTTCTTCAGCTCGTGTCCACCTTATGTGCCTTCAAGGCCAACCACTCGGAAATAAATGGCTAAAGTTATCCTGCACCTGTGTGCCAGGTGTCACACAAAGCATTCAGCCTACACTAGCTCATGAATCTTCCCAACACTCTAGGACATTAGTAGACCAGCTTACAGATGGGGAAACCGGGCTTATGAAGGCAGAGTGAGTTTCTCAAGGTCACCCCAAGAGTAAGGAAGCTGCGAGAGGGAAGTCAAGCCCGGGTTTGTCTGAACTTGGCCACCTCTGCCTGGGAACAGCCCAGGGCTGTCCCTACTCCACCTCCAGCTCCTTGAGGGAAAGAAGAGCCAGGGTGCCTTTGTCGCCAAAGTACTGGGTTGAGGTGGACGCTCAGAGACCCAGACTAGGATGCTCTGCCCTTGCCTACAATGGAAGAAGACTTACTGTCTTTGCCAGATTGGGGAAAGGGGCCTCACTGAGCTTCCACCCCGGAACTGAAGGGAGAAGGTACTTCCGATGCAAGAGTGGCAGCTCCCTGGTCACTCACTTCTCACTTAACTCTTTCCCTGCTGATCCAGCACCACCGACAAGGCTTTGGGCCTGGAGTTCAGTTTTGTGTGTCTCTGCCAGGGTTTGTGTTGGGCAAGCAACAGCTGGATTTCCGCTCCACGGTGTTTCGACACGTTGGCCCAGCCAGCTAGCCCTGGCGCTTCCATTCATGTCAGGCCTCATTAGAGCCAGCAGCTTGGATTTACACAGATGTAAATCAGGTCATTAGCGCCTCACAGTTTGGCGAGGAGGTGTGGCCAAAAGGGGATTTAAGGGTGGGACTAAGGGGGTGGGAGTAGGGAGCCCAAATTAATGTTTAACCCCTCTGACAATGGGATTGCAAGCATCCTTATCCCAAAGCTGCTTCTTGGGTGAAAGAGTCTAAACACACAGATGGGGCTGGATGGGGGGAAATAAATTACTAAATTACACTTCAGATGCTAGGGGAGCTAGCCTGGGCCAATAGGAAGTTACTTCTCGAGTGGGGGTTTTCTTGAGCCCCCATTTCTCTCCCTAAACAAACTTCACCGGTCCTTTGTCTGAGAAGCTCCTGAATGTCTCTTAACACAGTGTTAAATTGTTGTGAGGGGGTCAAATTGAAGGGAAGATAATTCCAGGAGTGGGGAGGGAATGAGAGATGGGGAGCGGAAAGGGAGAGAGACCCATTTCTGGTAAATAATTAACAACAAATGTCTCCTAAAAAAAAAAAAATGTGTCTCGCAAAATTTTCAACTTCCCTTATTTGGAATGTCAAAAGTTTAATTGGGGGCCAGGGTGCTGATGGCAAGACCAGGTTCCAGTCCACTCATAAATGTCACCCCAGCTGTGATCATCTCCTTCTTGGGAAGACAGCGGTGTCCGGTGACAACAGGTGGAGGCCTCAAGCTTTCCCTCTGGAGTTCTAGGCAGGAAGGCAGGACTCCAGAGTCTGTCATCTTGGGTGTTGAAGATCCCTCCACAGGCTAGTCTCAAATCAAGACATCAAAGCATCAGTTTGCCTTGGGATGAAGGACAATGAAGAAAGAAGGAAGCCACCTGATTCTTCTAGACTGATCACTAGAGCACAACACGCTGAGCTGCCTCGGCTGCACAGACCCCTCCCCTCAAAAGAGCAGAACAAGTTCAGGGGCAGCTCCCTACACTCCACTCCTGCCTTCTTGAAACCAACACCAAATGTACGAATCCAGCAAATCCTTATGAAGTCAACTAAAGCGACTGTTGAATTTGACCGAGAAAGAGCCTCTCAATAAACATTGGTTGATTAATAAGACCTCCTTTTCCTGGTACAATTTGCCTGTCTCACTATGGGTATCTCATTTTATTCTCATGGCACCTTGAGAACATTGTCTCAGTTTTATGTTTGAGGAAACTGAGTCTTGTGCGGTTGAGACAAAAACTCTGCTCTCCAGGACCAGGCAGCAAGATTCAAGTGGTTGCCTTTCTTTCTTCCTTTCTTTCTTCCTTTCTTCCTTCCTTCCTTCCTTC